>OX421963.1:98934507-99183711 GCA_949128115.1 Anaspis maculata | reverse complement strand
AAAAACTGTGAAGACTACCTTGGTCTTGATGTAAAAATTGTGAAAAAGTTACTCAATTTGATACTGGAACCCTTGACTAAGTTATTCAACTTATGTCTGAAAGAATGTCACTTTCCATCTGCGTTAAAAATTTCTAGGGTTATACCAGTGCATAAGAAGGCACCTACCAATGATTTGACTAACTATAGGCCTATATCTATGATTCCTGTTTTCGCCAAAGTCTTTGAGAAGGCTCTTGAAGTCAGAATTCATAATTTCTTTGAAGTGAATAAATTGTTCGTGGATTGTCAGTACGGCTTCCGGGCTGGGCGAAGTACTGCAGATGCTATAGAACACCTCACAAGTATTGTTAGCAGTGGTTTTGAGTCCAGGGAGTATGTTGGAGCGGCGTTCTGTGACTTGTCAAAAACCTTCGACTGTGTCATGCCGGGAAAATTGCTCGAAAAGCTGAAGTTGTATGGATTTTCACGGGATAGTCTAAGATTCCTGAAATCATACCTTAGTGATCGCTATCAACAGGTCCATGTAAATGGTGCTGAGTCGGAGTTGAGAAGGGTTGAGCTCGGGGTCCCTCAGGGCTCGGTGCTTGGCCCGTTGCTTTTTATAATTTTTATCAATGACTTGGGTCACTGGGGTTTTGAGGAAGCCTCAAAGTCCTCAAAGAAAAAGTGAAACTTGAAGGAAAAGACATATCCATATATATATAGAATCTAAATTGACAATCAGAGAGAGAGAAATACAGAAAAAGATCAGAGATATAGCAAGAGAGGCCAAGAGAAACGGAGCAAGAGTCAAGGTTGGTTTTCAGAAGCTGGAAATGAATGAGAAGATGATGAAATCGGACCGGAAAGAGGAACGGCTTATAGAGGCAACAAATGGTACTAGAAGCTCAAAAAACGGACAGTAGCTACGGGTGAACAAATATCAATGACGACCAGGCAAAGAAATGGGAAAAGAGAAACAAGGAACAAAGGACGAAACACGGAAAAACATAACAACCAAAAAGAAGAAGTCATCAATAATATGGAAATTATATTTTGGAATGTAGCGGGAATGTTACGTAATAAAGATGAAGAATTTTGGGAGTATCTGAAAAGCTTTGATGTCATATGTCTGACGGAAACCTGGATAAAAGAATTTAAAGTTGCAAAGATAGAAAATAGACTGCCAAAGGAATATGTCTGGAAGCACTAATGCGCAAAGAGAGAAAGGAACATAGGAAGAGTAATGGGAGGAATATCGACGGGAATCATTAAATAAGGTGGAATTGAGTGGAAGCGATGACTATGCGGATGGCATACAGGAAAAAAGAATTATAGTTGGAAGCGAAATCTTCAGGATAGTTACAGTTTATAATAGAACAAACATGAAGGAATTGAAAGAAAACTTGGAAAAATACGTGGAAGAGCTACAAGAAGAGAATTTGATAATCGGTGGGGATTTCAATGCCCGAACAGCAAGTTGGGGCGGATGGTACGAATATAGCGAGGAAGAGAAGGAAGAAAGGAAGTCGAAAGATCGGATAATCAGCATTGAAGGAAAAGCACTGGTAGAGTTCACGGAGGATAGAGGCTGGAATATGTTGAACGGCAACGTGGAAGATGATGCTGAGGGGGAACATACATATATTGGAACCAGGGGAGAATCAGTTATAGATTATGCTATAGTGAATGCCGAAGCTGTAACAAAAGTGACAAATTTCAAGGTTGACAGCAGAATCGAATCAGACCATCAACCATTGAATGTCACAATCAAAGTGGAAATAAAAAATACCAGAGAAGCGAGGAAGATGAAAACAAGGATAATAGAGAATTGGAACGAGATTGGTATGATGAAGTATGAGGAAAGATTGTCTAGAGCCAAATTTGAAAATAAGAAAGATATACAAGATGAATGGAACGAGCTAATAGGGATAATGGATAAAGCAATAATGAGGGAGACAAAACAAACCGCGGAATGGAATGTGGGAAGGAATGAATGGTGGAATAAGGAATGCAGAACAGAGAAAATCGAAGTGAGAAAACTATTGAGAAAGTGGAAAAAGGCAACAATAACAAAAGGAAATTATTCACAAGAACTGAATTTGTACAAAAAAATGTGCAAAGATGAAAAATCGGCTAACGAGAAAAGAACCGAAGAAAACCTCAAAAATATAAAAACTGAAGAAGAAGCGTGGAAATTCTTCAACAAAGAACGTAAAACCAGACTGAGAATTAACGAAGAAATAAAAATAGAAGACTGGAGACGACACTTTATGAACTTGTTGGAAGGAAAAAAAACACGCAGTCAGGATATTCGAGATGAGCAGATAGAAAGAGTGGAAGAGATTGAGGTAATGAGCAGGGAAGAAGTGAAAGTTCAGATATCAAGACTTGAGAGAAAAAAGTACCAGGATCAGATGGAATGAAAAATGAGGCATGGTTGAACGGAACGAAAGAGATAAGTAATCAATTGACAAAACTACTGAACAGAGTGTGGAATGGAGCAGGGATACCAAAGAGCTGGAGAGAAGAAGTGATATGTCCGATTTTCAAGAAAGGAGATACGCTACAAATGAAAAACTACAGAGGAATAACCCTTCTCAACACAGCATATAAGATTTACGCTATGGCACTAAACCAGAGACTGAAGGAAGAACTAGACAAAAAAATGATCTTACCAGATGGACAGGCGGGGCTCAGAAGGGGAAGGTGTACAATGGATAATATCTATGTGCTGAACTACGTCAACGAGAAGGAGCTGTTAAAGCCAGGAGGAAAGGTGATAGCGTTTTTGCAGACCTTGAAGCGGCATTCGACAACGTGGAAAGGACGAAACTATGGAAACAGATGAGAAAAATTGGAATAGAAAGTAAGCTGGTTGACAAAATAGAAGAAATTCACCAGGAAACAGTGAACATAGTGAGAGCAGGAGAAGAGGAAACGACTCAATTTTGGTCAGAAAAAGGACTGAGACAGGGATGCCCATTGAGCCCGACTTTGTTTTCGGTTTATATTGCTGATCTGGAGGAAGTGTTACGAATGGGACAGGATGGGGGAGTGCTGGTGGGAAGTAGAAAAATATGGTCATTGGCATATGCAGACGACATAGTTCTCTTAGCTACCAAAGAAGAAGAGATGAGGCAGATGATGGAGAGATTCAGGGAATATTTGAACAAAAGAAAACTTGAACTCAAGTGGAAAAATCAAAAATTATAATATTCAAAAAAGGACGTGGAAAGAAGAATAAAGAAGTTTGGAAATGGAATGAAGATATAGTTGAAGAAGTGAAAGAGTTTAAATATCTGGGATACAACTTGCAGAAAAATAACGGAACCGAAGCGCATATCAGAGGAACATGCAAGAAAGCAAACAAAGCCATGTGTCAAGTATGGGGGATAGGTGGAAGAAAATTCAAATATGCATACCTATTGAGATTGATGATGCTCGACTCACTTGTTGAAAGCATTATGCTGTATGGAGTAGAAATCTGGGGATGGAAAGAACGAGAAAAATTGGAAGGGCTGCAGATCAAGTACTTGAGATGGATTTTGGGACTGCAAAGGAATACGCCAAGCTACATTGTTTTGAAAGAAACAAAAAGGAACTTAATGAGAATAGAGATGGGAAAAAGAGCAGTGAAGTTTGAAGAGGAAATATGGCAATTGAGCGAGTGTGCAATACTGAAGGAGGCAGCGCGCGAGTCAAGAGAAAGTAGGGTCAAGACAGCAACATGGATAAAGGATAGAAGGCAATATTATGAGAAGAATGGAGCAAGTCTGGAATGGGCAGACATAAAGGTTGGGATAGGAGAAAGTATGATGGAGGAATTGAAGGGCAGGGATATGGAAGTGCAAAAGCAACTACTGCAGAGGTCAAGAATAGACAGCACGAGATACTGCGCAGTATATAAGAATATTATGGCGACAAATACACCCAAATACTTCACAAGTACAACATGAAGAGCAGGAATGGGACATTGACTGAGCAAATTTTCCTCAGCAACTTCTAGCTAAATCTAGTTGAAAGCAAAAGCTATTTTCATTCACGCGGCCCAATTATCTTCGACGATTGCTAGTGAAGTTGAAGTAGTGACTTGCGCTTGCTTCTACCTCGGGCTTGATTACGATGTGAGAGACTGCGTGAAAAGTCCAGAAGTCAAGCTCTAATTTGCTTTTAAGGAATAAATCAAACTTGGCACATTAACACGATGCAACTTCAAGTCGTAACTTTGCGATGCCGCAGCTCACTGTTCTGCTAAATGTAGCAACCCAAAGCGAATTTTCCTAAATACAACAGCCAGTTTCTATTGAGATACGTGTGGTGCAGCCCCTAATTTGCTTACACCACCACTAGGTACCCGAAACGGGAGAGAACATGAGTGTGTGAAAACCTCGACGTGCACTGTTCGGGATATTCCCAGTTTCCAAAACTCAATTACATTCGAAAGGCACCTGTGCCCTGTGCTAGCTTCTCGAATCCGCGTGCAGAACTAAACTGGCTCTGATTTATTCAACCCGAAACCACCGCTTTCCCACCCGAACCCCCTTAATTTCCCGTTTAATTCGGCAACAACAGTGTCGAGCAGCTCGGTACACCTATCTTATTCCAACTTTATGTTAATGATATTTTCAATTTGTTCGTTTTGGCCCGGGGGGGGGGGGGGCGAAAGCGACTGTACTAACCAGACGACTGTGAGCCCGGAAAAAAATCGAGCAATTGAATTCTAAAGCAGGGCAGCAAAACACACAGGAGCGGAATAAAAGCGATTCAGCTCACGCGAGACATTAACGTAGTCTAGACAGCGGACATATCCCAGATAACGAAAACGACACCGCAGTAAATCTCGTAAGTTTGTTAAGATTTCGGTGGTCTCTGCCCCATTGTGTTTCATATATAAAATATGAGAGATGGACGTCGCGATAAGTGTATTTGTCTCACATGTCTTGTATAGAGGTGTGTGGGTGTCTAATTTAATATGTTACGGATTGATAAATGGGAGCCCGCACACTGCCTGATGCTAGGAGGGCCTGATGCGATTTTTGGTATGAGGTTAACAAAATAACAACTCTTCTTCTTATACCTAGTACTTACCTAGCGCTATTCCTTGACGTAGTCCTTACCAGTTACCAATGCCCTGTCCCAAACTTTCCGTTCTTTCTCCGAATGCTGGTAAATTTTCAGTTCAATCATCAGCTACTGCACTGAGAGAAAAGTTTCATTTATAGGTAATAAATACTTGTTTCGTACCAATTTAATAACAAATACTATAACACAGTATATGTCACCATATGTCGTTTACATCAAATAATTATTTTAAAATCACTCATTCATTATAACCAAGGAGCTTATTATGCCAGTTGTTCATAAGAGTTCATAAGATTCAATGGATATATTATTCCGTATCAAATATTAGTCAAACTTTCCCTTAAAATGATTTATTACATCCAAATTGCACATTTTGTTTGTGATTGAGCCGGTTTGATCACTATAAACAAATACATTTTGGCGGACAATCACCTGTTCTTAACCAACAATATACCTGTGTTCACTTCACTTTGGCACCATTTATTCCCCAATAATAACTGTGCATTATTTATAAACAATCGCTGAGTCACCCTCAATGAATTTAATCACTAGAGTATCTTCGGATATTATTATTTATTATTGCCAATGTAATGCGTTGGTGGGGTGGGAGATTTCCACCCGGCGCCATTATTCGTGCATGGTGTCATTTGTGTCGTATCATCCCATGTCATTCATTGTCCAGTATCTCGTTGAAGAAAAGCAAATTTATTTATACAGGGTGACTCAAAAATGTCGGACCATCTTGGAAGTGCGTAATGCAGAGGTGTAGTAGAGTGCTGAAAAGTTGTTGAAAAGATTCTAATGTCTTCCAGTTTTGAAGTTGTGGAGGAACAAAAGTTGGTTCTTCGATCGCTTCTATTTTCGTTGTTTCAAAAGATTTTGGTGAACTGTTTATGGAAAAACAATGAGTGCCAGAAATCAACCTCTAAATCTGTGATGAATTTCTCTTTTGTATAAAGGGTGAGTCATGAATCTTGGAAATTATTTTTTTCCAAAAGTGCCTGCAAACAGTCCCATATCCTATGTAGAGCACAATAAAACACAATTCGATTTTATAAAATTCTTTGCTTCTGGTTTCTTAGGAAAACTGAATTTTTGTAGTTTATGACTCAATCTGTATAGAAAACAGAATAGTTTATTACTCAACCTGTATAGAAAACAGAAATTCAATACAGATTCAGAGGTTGATTTTTCGAATCCATTATTGCACTATATGTAATGGAGTCTTTGCTAAAATCTTTTGAAACAGCGAAAATAGAAGAAATCGAAAAATCAAATTTTGTACCTCCATAACTTCAAAATTAAAAAGCCTAGAATCTTTAAAACAACTTCCCAGTACTGTACTATACCTGCATATCATGCACCTTCAAGGTGGTCCGACACTTTGAATCACCTGTATTTATTAAACGAATTATTAGCTATTGATAATGGATTTATTATGTTTTATGATGATTTGGCAGAATCATCTATAGCCAGCAATAATGCATAAAATTACCTATAAAAACTAATTTAGATCATATTATTCATAGCTAATATTTTATCGTTACCACTCAATAATCGAATTGCTTATTATTATTCACGTTTCTTATTGATGAAACATTATCAAACTGATGTTTTGTAATTATAACAAAATATTAAATAACAGGAAACAAGGTATTTCAACGCTATCAAAACAATCCGCTTGGTGGATGCAAATAAATATTTATTAAGCCGTATTTAAATAAGGCATTTGTTAACAATAAACAAGTCTGTGTTTTCCATAATGAATATTCGAAATCTTTTCTCTCAGTGTGTGCGATTACTTGCAGCTACTTACATACAAGAACAGGAATGTTGTATGCCGACTGAGCTAGGAGCTATAGGAAGAGAAGTCTCGTAGCAGCAGTCGGGCATCAGGCGGCTGTGTTCGCCCCGAACTTTGCCCATATTTTATTTCGCGATAAAGTTTTATTGCAAGATAAATTATTCCAGTTTCCATTATTTTTACCGACGTGTTTCGGCAAAGCGAGACGCGCGAGAGAATTAAATGCAACCGAAGGTAATAAGGGTAGGAGTTGCCGAGTGAATTTCCTATATTGTGGTGGATGGAACGCGGGTATAAACGTCGAGCAAACGTATATAGCGCCGGAATAATTTTGAATTATATTATACCGTCCTGATGTGATGGATAAATTACGGCAATGTCGGCGCGGTTTATTCCTGCTGGAGTTGAGCAAATGCCTCATTATTATGTTCATTCAAGACGTTGTGAATATTGCGACGATGATGTTGCGAAAAGCTGTGAAGTTGCATCAAGCAACTTGTTTGAAAATCTATCAAGGGATATTATCCGGAAATAGCTCATTCTAGCACAGCTTCGGTTGAGTTAAACTCAGATCCGAATGATGTCACAGCTTCAGCTCGGTTCAGAAAGCTTGAACTAGCTGAACTCGAGCTCAAATCAGCTTTCGCTTATCATTTCTCACATCAGGAGCTGAACCTTATTTCGACATTTCAATTTTTTTTGCTAAGCTCACCCTGCTTTGGCTACAGCTTCCGTCACCTTACTTCAAGTAAAGTCTAGCTCAATACTGCCTCAAGACGGCTCAGTTTCGCATCTCTAGTCCCAATCAGCTCAGTTCCAGCTGAAATCGGCCGAGCTAGCCGGATTCACTCGTATTAGTTCGATTAACCTTGGTTTGACTGAAATCGAGGCTGAAATCAGCAGGCCTTAATTCAGATTCATAGCTCTAATCATTTGCAAATAGCTCAGCTCAGCCTGATGCCTGAACTTAAGCTTCAATGCCAGCTCAGAGCTCAGGCAACAACTATAATTAAGCTTGGTCATTAGGATTTAGTGTAGTTTAGCTTGTCTGGTTACCTGCAGACATATTTTAGCTCTCATTTATCGAACTAGCTTTAATTCAAGCTCTTGATAATCCAGCTTAGCTCTAGTTCCAATAGGCTCATTTTAGGCGCATATTTAGCTTCATGAACCTGAGATTAGCGACACTGGAGTTAATATCCTTTTGGAACAGCAGAATGCAACTAAGCTTTTGTTGAGTGTTATCCAGTTCTGGGTCAGGATGACTAAGCTAGTTGAATTCCAGCTCGTAATAGCTCGAGGAGCTACAGCGTATCAGCTCAAGTGGATACAGGATACCTTAGTCAAATCAAGCTCCAGTCATATTAGGTGAATCGTCTAAAAAAGAACTGAGTTTTGCACTTCTATCTTGGACCGGCTCAGTTCTAGCTCGATTTGCCTGAGTGGCTCAATTTGCTCATATTAGCTTAGATAATCTTGCTTGAGCCAAAAGCTCCACCTCACTTCAGATCAGTTTCAGCTCATTTCGTCCCAGCTAGCTCAGTTCAAGGCGGTATTAGTCAAGTGTAGCTAAAATTGGCCCAGTTCAAGCCATCGTTGCCTGAATTAGCTCCCAAATTAGCTCAGGAGCTTCAGTTTGGCGAAGCTCCAGTTCAGACCAGTTCTCTTCAGTTCAAGCTGTGATCCTGTAAACTTGGTTGAGCTAAACCTCAGCTTATAGGTACTATCGTAACTTGGAATAGCTTGTTGCGGCTCAGCCCCAGCTAAGATAAAATGGCATCTTATTCAGTTCGCTCCAACTATTTAGCTCGAACCTGCTCACTTTGGTTCGTTTCAGCTTTTATCTTGTTACTTAATCCAACTTAACTCCAGCTCAATACTGTCGCAACCGAGGTCGCAACATAGTTTAGTTCACTTTGGTCAGTCTAGAGCTGGCTCAGATTAATTCAGTTGATTAGGTTTTTTTCGATACGGCTTGGAATTAGGTTACCTGCTCATTTAGCTGGATCTGAGGTTATGTCAGCTTGTGCAAACTTACTTGAGTTCACCTCTAGCTCCTGTCAATCCAGCTCAGCAAATTTTTCAAGTCACTATTCAGCAATAGCTTGGATTAATGCAGGAATGTAGCTGAACCCTAGCTAAGATTCACTAAGTTCTGACTCAGGATCACTTAGCTTGATAAATTCCAGCTCATATACTAGCTTGAGCTAGTAACACAAAACGGATACAAGATAGCCAAAGCTCCAGTTCAGGCTAGCTCACTCTGAGTCAGCTCCAGAGCGAATCACCTTCACCAAGTTTCAGCTCAATATCATATCAAAACAGACCTCCTCTAGCTCTAGCTTCAGCTGCACATCTAGCTCAAACCGACTCACTTCTAGCTCGATTCGACCGAGCTAGCTGAATTCAGTCCTGTTAGCTCGGCTGAACTTGGTTCAGTCTCCAGCTGACTTGACTTCAGTTTCAACCCGTGTAATTTGAAAATAGCTCAGTTCAGCGCAGCGTTAGTCAAATAAAGCTTGGATCAGCTCTCTTCAAGCTCACGCGTTTCAACTAGCCCAATATCAGCTTCGCCAGGTCCAGTTAAGCGGAAGTTCTAGCTGAAGCCAAATTGATTCAGTTCAGTTGCATTTCTCTGACCTCAGTTGAGCTAAACTTGAGATCATGCTCTTCTCAAATAGGTTTAAATAGCTGAGCTCCAGTGGTACTGGGCAACCAAGTCGGTTTGAAAGGTCCAGCTTCAAAAACCGGCTGCGGAAACCGCGGTTTCAATGATAGCTAAAAACCGGCTTCAAGAGCCGGCTATCGAGGCCACTTTTGGCACTTTTGTTCTTAGTACAAGAGCCGGTCTTTTATTGTCGTAGTGCGATGAAGCCCGTTTGACGCGGTGGCATTTCTTGTACAAAATCTGTTACATATCTACCTAATCCTGATATTTTTTTCTGTAGAAATATCGCTAAGGCGAACAGACATTCTTGCAAGCATTTATGTGTTTTCTCTAAATTGAATAATCTCAAAAACGGTGCGTTGCATCGAAAAATTCAGTACAAGGGGACTATTTTTCATTAAAAGACTCTGATTTTCCAAATTTACGTCCTATGTGATACCACCCGGTACCTACCTATACTGATACTGGCCCGGACGACGAACAAAGGCAGCCTTCCAGTGTAGACCGCTGGGAGTTCGGCTAGAAGAAACCGATGGATGGCGAACAGGACAAGGAAAGGAAGAGGAAGAAGAAACACAGTTATTCGGCAGCTGCTGGGAAATATAATGTAGATACAGCTGGAATCCAGTTCTGCTAATCAAGGCAATATGTGCCTCTATATAGATATAAGAGCATTTATATAAAAAAAGAGATAGGCGGGAGATGGGCATGGCGGATACGTCTGATTCAGACTTCTATTTTTGTGTGCTTCTGCTTATTCTGTCGTCGACTGGCTTCGCGAATAGCCTGGATAACCCTGGCAAATTTCAGATGCACGGCTCCTCCACCAATTGTGCGGGTGCGTGTCTTATTCGTGCGTCGTAGTCTCCAACAAGTTTCGTGACAATATTCATATTATTGTCAGGTCCACTGTTGGTTGTTGTTCTCTGATGGCCTCAATTACTACTTTGAAGGACATTCAGACCCATTTCCCATTTCCATAACGTCGTTTCATGGCTGTTTCACATGAGGTGATCAAAAACGTTTCAGTTTTTTTCTCCAGACCCGTTGACGTCTTTGGTTGTTGGAGTAATTATTGTTGACTCACTTTGTATTGTATTGTATTATTTATTTCATGTTAGCAACTACATTTTGTAATTTTACATTCGTCAAGAATAAGGTAGATTATACATACCTATATTTATAGGTTCACAATGAAGAACAAAAATCGTAGTACTCCTCAAATGAGTAGAAGGCCCGCTCAATCAATATAGTTCTGAATTTCTGATACATTTTGAAAATTCGCGACTTGATAAACTTTTTATATCTGATGGTAGAACATTCAAATTGAATGCAGTAGTACCTCCAGCTATTTTTCGTTTTGTTCACTCTTTGAAATTCAGGTCCAAAAAAGTCTCTGTGTCTGGTGTTGTAACTGTGTTCATGAGTGTTGTAGCAAGATGTGTTGTTTTTCATAAACATTAGGCAATTGAATATGTACAAAGATGGTAAGATCATGATTTGCAATCGTTCGAACTGTTCTCTACAATCATCTCTAGACCCCATGAAAGTCATGGTTCTAATGCATCTACGCTGGTTTGAAAACAGCTTTTTTGAACGCGGAGAATGTCCCCATGCTAGAATCTGAAACGAGAGAGTGCTATGTATGAACGCAAAGTACGCCGTTTTCAAAGTATGAAGAGAGACCATGTCTCTTAGACTTCCAATGAGATATATGTTTTTGGGAAGTTTTTTGGAAGTTGCATTGACATGGTCCTCCCAGGACATCACTGGATCTAATATGGTACCGAGGAGCTTCAAAGGCATCACTTCTGGTTGTTGCTTGTCTCAAGGAAAAGTGCATCACTTGCTTTTTGTCTTGATTTGTGCTAAGTTTGTTTGACAAAAACCGATTGTTGATACTTATGAGACTATCATCAGCTTGTTTCTTCAAATGTTCCATATTATCGTGCGTACATATGAAGGAGGTGTCATCTGCAAAAATTGCAAACGTCACATCTAGATCATCCGAGCACTGAGGTAGATCATTGACATAAATCAGAAAGAGGATTGGGCCCAGCACAGATCCCTGTGGTACCCCATGAGTTGTACTCGCATCAGCAGATCGGCAACCACCGTAGTGGACAAATTGTGTTCGGTCAGTCAAATATGAAGCTATCAGTTCCAGGCTCTTACAGTTAAAACCATTGAATTTCAGTTTATCAATCAAAGTGTCATGAGACACACAATCAAAAACTTTTGATGAATCAAAACATGTGAGGATTGTCCCGATGAGCCAAATCCACATTACTTAACATAAAAACTCATATCTTGATTGTTAGACTTCCGAACCAATAAATTCCTAAACCGTTGAGGGCACTGGTTTCTACAGGTGTCCCGGAATAGGAGTTACAAAATTCACAGGGGAATAGAGAATTGCGAAATAAGGGGACTTTTGACAATAAACATACCCTCGCAAACGTATAGTAACAGAGATACAGCCTTCAAAGGTTTTTTCAAAAACGGTTTTTTTTTGCACAACTTTTGAAACAATCCACCGATTTTATCCAAATTCAAACCAAAGTTTACTGTATTGAACAATAATGACGCAATAATAACAAAATTTTGACTTTAGACTTCGAATTGTCGAGACATTTGGGTTTGAAACTTTGAGGAACATCTCGAAATCGCCGCACTTTCCAGAGCCTAAAGTGTTTTTTCCTGAAAACACCTCGTCTCTCAACTAAAAACGAAAGGTGGCTCATCGACTTCAAACACCTGAAGAACTTATTTCAGTTGAGGAATCATGAGTTTCATGGTAGTTTTCATCAGGTCCAGAGCGCATGCTCACGTTCCTTGCCGGTCGGCAAAAATTCGACCTTCGCGTACTTGCCCGACTCGCACAGTTCTGTAATAATTCTCCCCACTCTATACCTCTGGTGCTAGCCGATCCAAACTGTCAAATCTTGCGCATGCCCACTGAAACACAAAACTGTCATGAAAACTACTATTGGATTTTAATTTTCTGGCGATTTCGAGATGTTCTCCCGAATTTCAAACTCAAATATCTCGAAAATGAAACCTCTAATCAAAATGTTGCACAAGTAACTTTTTTCTCTAAATTTAACGTAGAAATTGAAAATTGAAACTGTTCTCAAAAATAATTGGGGTATTGAAAAATAAGGGAGAAAGGGGGAAGATATCCTCTTTTACCTTCGCCCCTGGGAATGTTTGATGAAAATGCGTTATTATTGTTAGATATAGAGACATATTTCAGTAAACAAGACTTTGATTTGAATTTGAATAAAATCGGTTGAACGGTTCAAAGATATGCAAAAGAAACTGTTTGAAAAAAACAGTTTGAAGGCCTGTATATCCGTTATTATACGTTTGCGATGGTATATTTATTCAAAAAAATCTCCTTATTTTTGAATATCTCCACCTCCATGTGAATTTTGTAACCCTTATTCCGGGACACACCCTGTACAGGGTGCCTAGTGTTTATTGGCGGAAACTTTGGCAATCGACAGAGAAAAAATAGACTTTTCCCAAAACACTCTGTTCAAAAACAAACAATAACAGAAATATAGGCCTTCAAAGTTGAACTTGAAATTTTTTTTTGCATAACTTTTGAACCGTTTAATCGATTTTGTTCAAACTTGGACCAAAGTTTACTGAAATAATCATTATGTCTCTTTTGAACAATATAAACGCATTTTATCCAACATTTCTGAGGGCGAAGGTAATAGGAGTACCTACTCTCCCCCTTTCCCCCTTATTTTTCAATCCCCTGATTATTTTTGGAAATCGTTAAAATTTTTGAGTTCTGCGTTCAATTTAGAAAAGAAAGTTACTCATGCAAAATTTTGATTAGAGGCTCCGTGAGAACCTAGAAAACTTGGATCTGGATTCTGTATTTGAGAAATCATGAGTTTTTTTTTAATTTCAATTTCTAGACCTTCAAAGTGGAATTTTCAAGATGTTTCAAAGTTCCCCAAGTTTCAAATCCAAGTAGCTCAAGAATGAGGCCTCTAATATTTCTAAAGTAACTTTCTTCTCTAAGTTGAACGTGAAATTAAAAGAATGGAACGATTCCCAAAAATAATAAGGGGAATTAAAATAGGGGGAAAAGGGTAGGTCACCTCCCTATTATTTGTGCCCAGGAAAATGTTAGGTAAAATGCGTTGTTATTATTATTATTCAATAGAGACATATTTTAGTAAACTTTGGGCCCTTTGTTTCTTATTGGTCACGTTTCTGAAATTAGGAATTGTCACAACCAATTTTCAATTTCTCATGAGCTGAATTATGGATCAATAACTTAAAATTGTGAAAAAAGTTGAAAGTTAATGGATCAAAGCTTGCTCGAATTTTGAAACATCTGCGAATTCGGTGCTTTTGAACCTTTAAACACAAATATCTCCGAAACCGCTGCTCCAAATGTAGCAATGATACGCTAATTTTCTCTTCAGAATTGAACGTCAAATTCAATACTTTAAACGGTTTTACAAAATATTCAGTGGCGTAGAAAGTAGGGGGTAAGAAGGTTAGTATTCCCCAAATCTACGGCACTGCGTCATTCTGACAAAACTTTTTCCAAGAAATCACTGAGGACGTGTTTGTTGACCATATGTGCAAAATTTGAGTGGAATCAGTCAAGCTGTTCAAAAGTTATCAAGAAAAAAACAATTTTTTTCTGCAACTTTGAAGGCCTGTAACTTTTTTAATATTCACTTCATATGTACTTTTTGAGGTGAGTTGACTTCTTTTTTTATCCTCTATCAGCCTGCAAAGTTTGTTGACTAAAACCTGGACCATCCTGTATAACCCTGCAGAAACTCCATCTTGAGTTTCTTGATGTTTCCTTCCATAGGATATGCCTATGTATAAGAGGAAAATTGAACTGACCAACTCAAGAAACGTAATTGAAAGTCGCCTTATGGGCACACAGAAGTTATTGCCGACTACTAACTACTGATTTGTCTAGCAGTTTATGAGTACAACGACGTAGAGACCTGTCACAGTTGTCACAGGCTTCACTAGGAATTTAATTTTGGCAGTTATGGCCAAGTATTTTCAATATTTCCAAAATATTTCCAAGTATTTCCAAGTATTTCAAAAGTATTTTCAAGTATTTCCATAGTATTTCCATATATTCCCATGTATTTCCAAGTATTTTCATGTATTTCCAAGTATTGCCATAGTATTTCCAAGAAAATGTACAGTCATTTCCGCTGGTGGTTGACCCCTCGTATCGGGGCTAAGGACATACTTTTCTGAGCCATTGGTATCCCTGAGAAGTCTAATTACTCGTTGATGACACGCTGGTTCATTTCATGGCTCCGCAATACCATTTCACCGTTATGTTTCCTTGCGATGTTTAAAGTTTAATCTTCTGAACCTTGATGTCTTCGGATAGTCATTTCACCTTCAATACCCTCCTTAACAGAATAGTCACTTTCTCAGGCAAATAGGACCTCATACCTTGACAAAAACAGTTCATAAACTTTTAAAGTTGACATCAATTTAGAATTTCATCCTCTACCACGTACCTACAAAAAATCCCCGAGAATCAAAAATTGAGTGTGACCAAATTCAATAAAATCTGTTCGATTTGTGACAAAAGCATTGAATTTGGTATAAGCTGTTTTCATCGTTCCTTTTTCAAATGTAGACTTGGTGCCTCGCCATATTTTCTCAAACACGATCTTGCTGCGCTTCTTGAATTTTTCTTTTTATTTTTTTTTTTGAGTGCGGTTGGCCGATGCTAGGTTTTTCTTGCTTTAAACTTCCTCACAATCTTTTGCAATTTGAACAGAAAAGCGACATATAGTCACGCCTAATTATCGAGCACTTCAGTTCAGCTTCATCAAGCTTCCAAGTAGAAAATAGAATCTTTGGTTCACGCCTGTCCGCGCCTATCACTCTAACTGTAAGCAAATTTACTCGAATAAAACTTACGCTGGCACCTTCACGTGTGAACTGCAAACCCCTTTCGCCACACCACCATCGAAACCTAGCGTGCAAGTTTTCACTTTGCCCCCAGCGTGATTTGCACAGTCTAACCTTAAGGTTGTTTATGCGCCTTAACCCGGAATAAATTTTTGTTTCCACGGCTAAGTGTTGTATATTACAGTGTTAAGAGCCCGCATCCTGCCGAGGTGCGACGCAGCAAATCTTCCGAGAGAACACGGGGCAAAAGGGAAAGAAAGCTTTGGCGTTCAGGGAAGAGGGGGAGGGACAATGTGAGAGTATAATACAGCAGAGAGCTTGCGCTTGCAGGCGCAACCGACCGACCGACGGGCATATACACAAACACAAATTACAATTGCTATAAATTCGCACGGGACATGACGTTAATCCTGAATAGTTGCGAGCATTGTAAATAATAACAAAGGTAATTACGGAGGTGTCGGTTAGTGCATGAAATAAGCGCGTCTTCTGACCTCGCCGGGTAGTTAGTCATGCAAACTTTTGCGGAAAACTTGCTGCCCGCCCATAAGCTTGCTTGTAACGAATGATGTGTGCCTATGGAACGCCGTCGTGGACATAATGAAATGTCTCAGAGAGATTAAATTTTTGCACGTTTTGATGGAAATCACACAACTTATTTATAAAATGTACAGATTTATAAACATATTCTGCCCTTATTTAAAACTATTCTGCACTTATTGACAGAAACAGAGGTAGTTTTAAAGGACTTGGCGCAACAGCCATATCAAACCTCGACTGAAACGTTTCCATCAAACATTACTTGTGCCTGCGCGCCATTGCGGACAATATAAAAAGCCCTGTGAAATAATAATCCTGATCTACTCTGATTGAAATTATTGGATTTATTTATACATTTGCCTTGTTATTTATAGAAACTTTAGGACTTACTCTATAAGTTACCCAAAACATTTCACACTTACTCTAACCAAGTCATAAAAAAAAAATCTCTTGACATGCAACAAATAAATCACTCACACGCACCGACACACGTTGAGAGATTTATTTTCTGAGGAGCATCCGGCAACGCCGCAGGTTCGCATTGTTCTTTCAGTGCTTTCTCCTTCATTACCCTTTCAGGGGAATTCTAAAATCCAAGCCGGCAAAAATTCTTGCAGGTTTGTTGCTGTCACCTTCTCCGAGCATTTCCAGACAATTTTCGTGGTCCTCCAGGTCCTTGGACGTTTACTACTGGCGACCAAAGTTCGAAACTTTTGCAGGTCGTTATACAGGCTGTTGCTGTCACCTTCTTCGAGCATTTCCAGACAATTTCCCTGGTCCTCCAGGTCCTTGGACGTTTGCTACTGGCGACCAAAGTACGAAACTTATGCAGGCCGGCAAAAACTCTTGCAGGTCGGTACACAGGCGTTGCTATCACCTACTTCGAGCATTTTCAGACAACTTTCAAGGTCCTCCAGGTCCTTGGAGGTTCGCTGCTGGCGACCAAACTACGGAACTTATGCAGGCCGGCGAAAATTCTTGCAACTCGGCACACAGGCCGTTACTAACTCCTTCTTCGAGCACTTCTAGACAACTTTCGTGATCCTCCAGATCCTTGGAGGTTTGCTGCTGGCGACCAAAGTACGAAACTTTTGCAGGTCGGCAAAAATAAACCATGTAGCGATAGCCCCCTTAGTACAAGAAAGATAGATTTCAACCTCGGAATAAATATGGACGTCCTGAAAATTTGATATCCTGTTCAGAATTGAGTGCTCTACAACATATCCAAAATCGCCAAAAATCGCACCCGGGGGTTTTGAGTTATTGGAGGGGGGAGGGTAAAAAATTGCAACTTAAAATAGAGGGGATGAAACCTGTCAATCCATTGGAAGCAAATACATTATAATTCGACGCATCATATCCCGTTGATACCATTTTGGCACAAAAAATGTCGATCACTGTTGAAGGGGGGTCGTAGGGGGGCGAAGCCCTGGTAGGTGGTCCATATTTTGGTTTTTCTGCCCATGTAGAACCGATCACGACAAGTTTGGTATCTTTTCCGACTATATTTAATCTCCTGAACTCGAATCCGATGTGTTTATTTGGATGAAAGCAAGTTTGAATGAGTTAACTTGAAAAAACTTGTTTTTTCTTTGACCATTTTGACGAATTTTTTTCCTCTGTTAGATGTGAAAATCTTTAGAAATTTTCAGGGGCCATTGAATTGAAGTGTCTCCTTGGCAAAAATCATCTACTCGATGTTTGATTTTGTTTCTCGAGTTTACAAAATCGATTTGAACTTGAACCGGCCCGGCGCCGCTTCTAATAATGACCAGAACACGACAACATGCACCTTTAAATGAAAATAGCATAAACTATTGGAGAACTGATAACTCATCTTTGAAAATTCGAGGATTTGTGCAAAACTGAATTTCCAATAACATAAACAAAATCGCCGTGGATCGCACTGCAGGATTTTGAGTTATTCGAGGAGGAGGATAACATTTTGTCAAGATTCGTACTATATGAACTGTTACCATTCCCCTCAAATATCTCAAACCCTGCAGTGCGATTCATGGCGGTTTTGTTTATGTTATAGGGAACTCAATTCTGCACAGATCATCAAATTTTCAAAGATAAGTTATCATTTCTTTGATAGTTTGAGCTATTTTCATTGAAAGGTGCATGCTGTAGTGTTCTGGTCTGTAGCAGACGATGCGTCGGGCCGGCTCAGGTTCAAATCGATTTTTTAAACTCGAGAAACAAAATGGAACATCAAGTAGATGATTTTTGTGAAGAACTCACTTCAATTCAATGGCCCCTGGAAATTTTTCAAAGATGACCACCTCTAACAGTGAAAAAAAAATCGTCAAAATTCTCAAAGAGAAAACAAGTTTTTTCAAGTTAACTTGTTCAAACTTGTTTTCATCTTGATTAATACATCGGATTCGAGTTCAGGTGATTGGATATAGTCCGAAAAGATACCAAACTTGTCGTGATCGGTTCTACATGGTCAGAAAAACAAAATGGACCACCTAGCAGGGCTTCGCCCCCCCCACGACTCTCTTCAACAGTGATCGACATTTTTTGTGCCAAAATGGTATCAGCGGGATATGATGCGTCGAATATTAACGTATTTGCTTCCAATGGATTGACGGGTTTCATCCCCTCCATTTTAAGTTGCAATTTTTTACCCCCCCTCCAATGACTCAATCCCCGGGTGGAATTTTTGGCGATTTTGGTTATGTTGTAGAACACTCAATTCTGAACAGAATGTCAAATTATCAGGACGTCCATATTTTTTCCGAGGTTTGGCCGATTTTTTTACTATCTTTCCTGTACTACCTGTACAGGTGTCCCGAAATTTATGCAACAAAATTTACTGGGAGGTAGAAAATTGAAAAATAAGGAAACTTTCCTAATAAAAATACTCTCGCAAACGTAATAACGGAGATACAGGCCTTCAAGTTTGGTTTTTTAAAACAGTTTTTTTCGCGTTACTTTTGTACCGTTGAGCTGATTTTATTCAAATTTGAACCAAAGTTTACTAAAATAGGTCTCTATTGAACAATGATAACGCATTTCATCAAACATTTTCAGGGGCGAAGATAGTGGGGGGTACCTTCCCCCCTTTTCCCCTCTTCTTCACCCCCCTAAATAATTTTTGAAATGGTTGCAATTTTTAAATTCTACGTTCAATTTAAAGGAAAAAGTTGCTCTTGCAAAATTTTGATTGCAGGCTTCATTTTCGAGATATTTGGGTTTGAAACTTCGGAGAACATCTCGAAAACACCACTTTCAAGGCCTTAAAAATTAAAATTCAAGAAAACTCAAGATTCCTCAACTGAAATGAATTTTCTAGGTGTTTCAAGTTGATAAACTACTATTTTTGCTAGAAAACATGAAGCTTCTCAGAAAAATTTTTGCCTTGAAAAGTGACTATTTTGAGATGTTTTCCAAAGTTTCAAACACAAATATCTCAAAAGTGAAGCGTCTAGTCAAAATTTTGCACGTGTAAATTTTTTCTCTAAATTGAACGTAGAATTCAAAAATTGCAACCATTTTAAAAATTATTCTGGGGGGTGAAAAATAGGGGGAAAAGAAAGAAAGTATCCCCTATTATCTTCACCCCTGAAAATGTTTGATGAAATGCGTTATTATTCTTCAATAGAGACCTATTTTGGTGAACGTTGGTTCAAATTTGAATGAAATCGGTTCGAATGAAATTTGAAAAACGAACTTTGAAGGCCTGTATCTTCGCTATAACCTTTGCGAGGGTGTTTTTATTGGAGAAGTACCCTTATTTTTCAATTGTCTACCTCCCTGTAAATTTTGTTGCATTAATTTCGGGACAGCCTGTATACGTTTGAATCAAACTGTATTCAAATAGAAATGATCAAAAAAGCAGTGAAATGTTCATACGTATTTTTTTAAGCCAATAAGAAGATACGCTACAATTTATAGTTGAAACCCTCCTGAGTTCACAAATTCAGATTTTTTCCTTTAATGTTTGCAGTTTATCTCAGCATTAAGAGAAAATCGGAGGGGCCAGGCCAGGCCCCCCAAGGCTAAGATTGGAGGGGGGTATGACTCCCAAATTTTTAATTGAATTATTACGTAAAACTACCCTTATTCTAAGAGAGGGCGACTGGGATTCTTTGTTGTAGATCAAATACACTCGCATACACTACTGTATGGGTATACTATTTGCTATTGCTATCAAATTTTGAAGGTTTCAGTGCCACTTCTTCTGCCTGGTCAGCAAGGAAATATGGTTGAATAACTGGAAAACAACACCTTGTGGAGGAGGGGTGGAAAAATAGATCAATCAAAGATTTTATTAATTCGTGGAATTCTACATACATTGCACAATCGTCAGAAAAAGCGAGAGAGGTACTATCAGATGTGGTAGTAAAGTGTCCAAGTCATCAAATTATTCTCTTCCACAGAATCTGAGGTATTACGAGCTCCGCCTCACATCAGTTGGTCCAGATGCGAAGACTTCACTTTTATTATCCAGAATCCAGATAAATACAGGGAGCCCCGGAGCTCGCCCCGGAGTTCAAGTGTGGAAACTTGTCAATCGATGAAGAATAAAATAATAACTAGAATGATCCGAAATGAATGTATTTCGGAAAAGTCGAATATGGGAGATACAGCCCTTCGAATTTGTGTTAGAAAATCGATTTGCGAATCGAAAATCGAAGAGACATTACTGACATAGCCAACTATGCCCAGCAACCGAGTTAGCTGGAGAAAACCATTTGGGGAGGGGGTTCCATTTCATCACCAAATTTTCTTTTGCGCAGGCGCTGGAGATTCAATCCTAGAATATGTTTAAAGGTACTAGCCTGTAGTGACATGAACAAAAAACAATATTTCAAAAAATATTGACATTCTGATCATTGATTTTCTAGAAATTGCATTTTTACTGATGGGCCAACTGATGTGGGACGGGGCTCGTATTCCCTTGAGCACATGTGTAATTGTATTTTGCTTTGAGAAAATGAAATCTTCCTTTTAATGTGAGCCTGAAATAAGCTTCCTTTATTTCTTATAAAAAGTGATCGACTTGAGTTCGACCTCGAATTCGATTATAGGCTATCCTGATTAAACAGCCAACTGAACCCGTGAGCTTGTATATTTGAACACCTGCGCACAAGCTGCGAGCAGAAGGTATCGCCTATATGAGAGAGAGACGAACATTATGAACATTGCGGAGATTTTCCGTTAAGAACACTGCAAACATTTCATTTGGAGTTATTGTGTTTCACTAAATAATCCCGTTATTGGCTGTCAACCTAGAGGACATCAAGAGTTCTCCGGAAGTACTCAAAGAAGGTGACAGCAACGGCCTGTATACTGACCTGCAGGAATTTTTGCCGACCTGCAAAAGTTTCGTACTTTGGTCGCCAGCAGCAAACATCTAAGGACCTGGAGGACCACGAAAGTTGTCTGGAAATGCAAGAAGTAGGTGATAGCAACGCCTGTGTACCGACCTGCAAGAGTTTTTGCCAGCCTGCATAAGTTACGTACTTTGGTCGCCAGTAGCAAATGTCCAAGGACCTGGAGGACTAAGAAAATTGTCTGGAAATGCTCGAAGAAGGTGACAGCAACAGCCTGTATAACGACCTGCAAAAGTTTCGAACTTTGGTCGCCAGCAGCAAACCTCCAAGGACCTGGAGGACCACGAAAGTTATCTGGAAGTGCTCGAAGTAAGTGATAGCAACGCCTGTGTACCGACCTGCAAAAGTTTCGAACTTTGGTCGCCAGCAGCAAACCTCCAAGGACCTGGAGGACCACGAAAGTTATTTGGAAGTGCTCGAAGTAGATGATAGTAACGGCCTTTATATCAAACAGCAAGAATTGTTGATGGCCTGCGCAAGTTTCGAACTTTTGTCGCCAGCAGCAAACCTCCAAGGACCTGGAAGACCACGAAAGTTATCTGGAAGTGCTCGAAGTAGGTGATAGTAACCGCCTTTATACCGAACAGCAAGAATTTTTGATGGCCTGCAGAAGTTTCGAACTTTGGTCGCCAGCAGCAAGCCTCCAAGGACCTGGAGGACCACGAAAGTTGTCTGGAAGTGCTCGAAGTAGGTGATAGTAACGGCCTGTATACCGACATGCAAAAGTTTCGTACTTAGGTCGCCAGCAGCAAACCTCCAAGGACCTGGAGGACCACGAAAGTTGTCTGAAAATGCTCGAAGTAGGTGATAGCAACGCCTCTGTGTACCGACCTGCAAGAGTTTTTGCCGGCCTGCATAAGTTTCGTACTTTGGTCGCCAGTAGCAAACGTCCAAGGACCTGGAGGACCAGGGAAATTGTCTGGAAATGCTCAAAGAAGGTGACAGCAACAGCCTGTATAACGACCTGCAAAAGTTTCGAACTTTGGTCGCCAGCAGCAAACCTCCAAGGACCTGGAGGACCACGAAAATTGTCTGGAAATGCTCGAAGAAGGTGACAGCAACAAACCTGCAAGAATTTTTGCCGGCTTGGATTTTAGAATTCCCCTGAAAGGGTAATGAAGGAGAAAGCACTGAAAGAACAATGCGAACCTGCGGCGTTGCCGGATGCTCCTCAGAAAATAAATCTCTCAACGTGTACCGGTGCGTGTGAGTGATTTATTTGTTGCATGTCGAGAGATTTATTTTTTTATGACTTGGTTAGAGTACCTAAGTGTGAAAAGTTTTGGGTAACTTATAGAGTAAGTCCTATAGTTTCTATAAATAACAAGGCAAATGTATAAATAAATCCAATAATTTCAATCAGAGTAGATCAGGATTATTATTTCACAGGGGTTTTTATATTGTCCGCAATGGCGCCCAGGCACAAGTAATGTTTGATGGAAACGTTTCAGTCGAGGTTTGATATGGCTGTTGCGCCAAGTCCTTCAAAACTACCTCTGTTTCTGTCAATAAGTGCAGAATAGTTTTAAATAAGGGCAGAATAGTTATGTTTATAAATCTGTACATTTTATAAATAAGTTGTGTGATTTCCATCAAAACGTGCAAAAATTTAATCTCTCTGAGACATTTCATTATGTCCACGACGGCGTTTCATATTAGTCCTAGCGGTACACGTAAAAATGGCTCTAATTGTGACAAAAGTGTGAAATTTGGTGTGTGGGCTCCTAAAAGCATTTAAAAGGTTTTTAGAAGGCGAGCCAAAAAAAATTTTGATTCTGAATTTTTAAATTTTTGTGACGTCATTTTTTTTATTATTTTTTCAATTTTTGAAACTTTCTGAGATTTTTCACTTTTGTTATTGTATTATGGTGAGTAGTTGCTTAATCTAAGAAACGAAAGGGAAAATTTGCGAAAAATTTTTTTTGGGCTGAAATGATGACGTTTCTTGTGAAAATCACATTTTTCCATTTTTTCCGAAAATGATTGTGAATCTGTGAAAAATAAAGACAGTCAATTATCCGTCAAAAACAGCTCTATCAGGAGTTCCCGAAGTGCTTCTCCATATTCCAAGCCGTTCTCGAGATATTTGGAAAAATGTTATTTCTTGCGACTATTTCTTCGTTTTAGCTCCTATCACATCAAACTCATCACAGGGCTCTTTTTCCTTGAAAATATACTTCAGAATGCGATGAGACGGAAGATTTCCTAGTAGTTTATTGTAGATTTTAATTTTTCCAGTGGCGTAGATCATGGAAATTCGAACCTTTTCTACCCTCCCACCGTGCTTTCTACACCACTCGATTATTTAGAAAATATATGATATTTTGGCACTATGATCATCTAAGATCACCTGATATGACACTTCTTTTGAAAGCAACATGGGGCCAAAGATCTTGAGCACACAATTTTTCTGCTGATCAGATCGACTGCCAAACATTGCATCTTGTATCACCTCCTCGATCATCTCCATAAGTCCATAATCACTGTTTTAGATACATTATAGTTGATTGTCCTCCCCCCAGACTCATAATTATTCATTCATCAACAGTAAAGTTAGTTAAGTATTGAGTGGCCATCAATGGGGTCGAAGGCATAAATATCATCTTATCCATTTTGTAATTATTGCGATTCCGAACATGGGAACATATTATAATCTACCTTCTTATTTGTGAAACAAAACATCGGGAAATAAAAATACAGACCTTAATTCAACTCGAGACTCAACTATAAAGTGTATAAACCTGTGGGACAGAAGTCCATAATAAATCAACCACATCCCCATGCATAGTAGAAATGTGCCCATATTTCCCGATTATCTGTTACAAGTAAGAAGTAAATAAGTTAGTAGGTAGGTATGTCCTGTGTTCGGGACAGCATTGATTTCAAAATTGCGACAACATCCTTTCTTTCGATGTTATCCTTAGTTGGTCACTCAACCAACTTCACTGTTGATAAAATGGACAATTATTATGAGTCTGTGGAAAGAGGCAATCAACTATAATGTAAATTATGAGAAATAATAGAAGATATGCAATGTTTGACCGTTGATCTGAACAGCGAAAAAGTCGTGTGACCTTTGATCTCACCGAGTTTTTAAACGAGATGTCATAACAGGTGGCTTTAGATGATCATCTTGTCAAACAAGGTACAAAAATCAACAATTTTACAACCTATTTATAAATAAATAGGTAGATGTTTTCTATGTTCCAAATCGCAATAATTACAAAATGGATGAGATGACATTTTTATGCCTTCGACGCCATTGACGGCCACTCAACCAACTTTACCGTTGATGAAGTGGTCTTCGATCTCATCTATTTTTCAAAAGAAGTGTTATACTAGGTGATCTTGAATGATCATAATGCCAAAATGCCATATATTTTCTAAATAATCGAGTGATGTAGATAGTACGGTGAAAGGGTGGAAATGGTTCGGATTTGCATGATCTACGCCACTGGAAAAATTAAAATTTACAATAAACTACTAAGAAATCTTCTGTCCGATCATGCCGGAGTATATTTTCAAGAAAAAAGATCCCTGTCATGTGATTGATGTAATAGAAGCGAATACGGAGAAACAGTCGCAAGAAATAACATTTTTCCAAATATCTCGGAAACGGCTTGGAATTTGGAGAAATACTTAGAGAACTTCTGGTAGGGCTCCTTTTGAGGGATAATTGCCTTTTTTTAATTTTCACGTGTTCACAATATTTTTCGAAAAAAATGGAAAAGTTCAGTTTTTACAAAAAACGTCATCATTTAAGTTCAATCAATTTTTTTTAAAAATTTTTACTTTCGTTTCTTAGATTAAGCAATTACTCATTATAATACAATAACAAAAGTCGAAAGTCTTGGAAAGTTTCAAAAATAAAAAAAATAATAAAAAAAATGACGTCACAAAAAATTAAAAATTCAGAATCAAAATTTTTCTTGGCTCCCCTTCTAAAAACCTTTAAAATGGTTCAAGAAGTCCACACACCAAATTTCACACTTTTGTCACAATTAGAGCCATTTTTATGGAATTTTGCTTATACCGCTAGGACTATATGTGCCGGAGGTTGAGTGAGGATTTTCGTAAAAATTGCCCTGCTGATGGCACGAAAGCCATCTTTTACCAATGCCAATTTCAGCAAAATTTAGACTAATTCTTCAAGCACAAAAAAAATTGATTCAATCACAAAACAAAATTAATATTCGTGACAACTCCTGAAACTTTGCAATTTTCCACGTGATTCTCTCTCCACACCATCCTAGACCTGTTGGCTACGCATTGGCTGTTTGTCTTTCGGCAAAAAATTATTTACCTCGTGCGCCGTGAACAAAACAATTATTTCGTTTCATTACCTTTTGTCCCGGCGTTGGAAAGCCTGAGCTATGACTATTGTATTATATTCCCACCCTGCAATTTTTTGCTACCATTTTCATTTGTTCCATTAAAAACTCGAACGAACAAAAACCATTTTGTTGTTATTAAACATCTCCGGGGACCCGGTACACTAACAGCCAGCCCTTATACCTTATGGAAAAAAGTGAAAAAACAAACACGCAAATGAATATGCCTCTCAGGGCCAGAGCGAATCCAGCAGTTTTTGATAAACGGAGCTCTCAGAGTAATAATACAACACCGGCCTACCCGGACCAGAATTCCACAGAGAAGGCATACATGACAACTTGACGCGGGACAACTTGACGCCAGAAATTTTAAAGTGGCCGACTTGACGCCGGGACAACTTGACGCCAAGACAACTTGACGCGGGACAACTTGACGCCGGGACAACTTGACGCCGGACAACTTGACGCCAGGAATTTTAAAGTAGCCGATAGCTGACTTGACGTCGGGACAACTTAACACCAGTTGGCGCTATAGGACCCCGATTATTACATAAAGGCGCAAAGGTGCTAACTAAAGTTACGAAAGCAAGATGAAAACGCAATGGGGCCCGATAGACCTTCGAATACCAAACAAAGGCACAAGAGTGTTTGCTGAATGTAAATGGAAAAAATGCATGAGAGCTCAACAGGGGTTCAAACACTATCAATTATTGAAGATACAATGGGGTCCAGTGGGACTATGAACAACACATGAAAGCAAAAGAGAGCTTTTTCGGCATATGAGGACACAAGCAAGTAGGGATTTGAATACCAGACGAAAACACAAGTGTGCTTTCGATTGCTTGAAAGCTCCCTAAAGAGACGGAAAATTGCAAGGGAGCTCAACAGGACTTCAAAAGACATTGAAGGCACAAGGCGGCTCAATAGTGCTTTGGATTACACAAGGAGGCAAAAGGGGCTCACGGGAATTCTAAACACAAAAAAACATGGGGAGACTCACCAGGGCTCCAAACGGTACTCGAGGTTGAGGACACACGGAGGCGCCAAATGTTACACGAAGGCACGAAGGTGTTTACTAAAGCTTCGAAAGCGACGAAAAGATGTAGAAGGACTCAGCAGGGCTTCAATCGACATTTAAGAAACAAGGGGGCCAGTAGGGCTTCAATCATCAAAGAAGGCACAAGGAGGCCTCATTCAATTCTGGAGGGGCGCAAAATCATGAGGGGCTTAAAACAATAGTGTCCAATTGGGCTCTGAATAAGGGTGCTTACAACGCTATATGGAGACATAAAAGGTAGATACAACGATTCCGAAAGCAACATGAACACTCATCATCAGTAGGGCTCATCAGGGCTCAAAAAATACACAAAACGATCCACTGGAATTTCGAGTTAACACAGCAAGACAAAATGGGAGCTGCTTGAGCTCCAAAACATAGTAAGACATAGGGAGGCTCCTCAGAACTCCAAACAACTCAAGTAAACACAAGAGAGTTCATCGGGGCTCGAAACGACACAAAAAGACACGGGGGCTCATCGGGGCTCCGATTGACAAAGAAGAACTCAAGAACTACAAAATCTGAGAAGATAGATTGTGGCTTGATAAAGTTCCAAAAGCAGCATGAAGACACAATAAGGAGGCTAGTCAAGGCTTGAAGTGACACATCAAATTGCCACGCGTTAGGTTGTCCTGGCGTCAAGTTGTCCCGCGTCAGGATGGCCGGCGTCAAGCTGTCCTGCTACGACCAACTTGACGCCGAACGAATTGCGCCAGGGACTTTGTGAGAACAGAGTAAGGAAACATTCGAAGAAAATGACAAAACGGGACTCATCGGTAGTCGAAACGACACATAAAGACACAAGGGGGTTCACTGGGGCTCCGAATCACACAGCAGAACACAATGAGGGCCTCTAGATCTCCAAAACACAAGAAGACATGAGCGGGCTCGCTTAGACTTCCGGAATCCTTAAGAAATCATCAAAGGGTTCATGGAGGACTCGAAACGACACAAAAGAACACAATGGGGGCCAGTAAGGCTCCAAAGTAAAAATTGATACAGAAGGGCTCGATAGTGTTCCGAACCTGACAAGAAAATACAAAGAAGTCATCGGGGCACAATACGGTACCTTAAGACACAAGGGGGGGCTCCAATTGACACAGCAAGACATAATGGGTCGCCAGAACTCCAAAACATGAGAAAAGTGAGCATGAGAGGGCTCGCATTTTCCTAAAACCACAGAAAACATGAGGGAGCTCATCGTCAAAATGACACATCAAGACACAAAAAGGCCTATTGAAGCTCCGATTGACAAAGCAAGGCATAATGGGGGCGCCCGAGAGGGCGCCATATAGGACTAGAAACATAAGAAGATACAAGGGGCTTCATCAGGGCCTCACACAACGCCACATGAAGACACGAGGGGGAACACGAGGGGGATTATCAGGTTTCAAAACGACAAATACAGACAAAGGGGGTCCGTTGCGTCATCGATGAACGTAGCAAGACACAACGAGAGCCGCTAGGGTTCCACGACATGAGAAGACAAAATGGAGCTTATTGCGGGGCTGGAAGCGTCACCATAGACACATGGCCCAGATTGACCCAGCAAGAAAGAATGAGTGCCGACAGGGTACCAAAGCAGAAGAAGATACAAGGGGACACGATAGAATCTAGAGCTCCACATGGAAACACAAGAAGGTCATCGAGGGGGTTATAAGGGCTCTTTAAAACACCATGGAAAAACAAAGTGGCTCCAGTAAAGTTTCGAAAATAACACGAAGACACAAGTGAAAAAAATCAGAGGAGCGTGGCAAGATTACGATTACAATACTTTCCCTTCTAGCCGGGAAGTTATGGCCTCTCATGAGAAAGGATATTTTGCCATGAAACGACATTATGGAAATGGGGGGAATGGGTCTGCGAATGTCCTTCCAAGTAGTAGTTGAGGCCATCCGAGAACAACTAACCCTGGACATGACGACATTGTGAATATTGTTACGAAACTGATTGGAGATCACGACGCACGAATAAGACACGCACCAACACAATTGGTGGAGGAGCCGTGCATCTGAAATCTGCCAGGATTATCCAGGATGTTTGCGAAGCCGATCGACAGAAAAAGCAAAAAGCGTACAAAAATAGAGATCTGAATAAGACCTATCCTCCATGCTTGTCTCCCGCCTATCTCCCTTTTTATATAAATGTTCGTATATACCTATAGAAGTACATATTGATGCCTTGATTAGCAGAACTGGATTCTAACTATCTCTAGATTATATTTTCCAGCAGCGGCCGAATAACTGTGTTTCTTCTTCCTCTTCCTTTCCTTGTCCTGTTCGCCATCTATTGGCTTTTTCTAGCCGAACTTCTAGCGGTCTACATTAGGAGACTACCTTTGTAGTTTGCTTGCTTGCAAAATTGCTTTGTCTTACATGTCAGACCGGGAGCTTTAGGCTGTTATAGGCTTGTCAATTTTCGAAAAATGTCAAAAATTTGTGTCATAAGGTACATGAATGAAACCAACGGGCTTTTGTATGGGAACATCCCCTTAATCAAAAATTGGGTCATGAGACAAAATTTTTGGGGGCTGTCGGTCCATAAAACAAGTTTGGAATTTTCAAAAAAAAGCCAAAATTCACCTCCTTCTGGAGACTTCTCCTTTGGCATAGTTTTAGGAATGACAAACGATTTTTATATGATTTCTTACGCAGGCTTCGAATCTGTCCACAAAAATTTTCAATGGTACATCGTTCACAGGGTGCAACATCGAAACTTTTTTCTCAAATCGTACACTCTGTATTTTAACATGGAGATCGATTCCGTTTTTTAAATAATTGATAAATATTTAAATAATATTATAATATTTATTAATATTATTGATTATAAATATATCAATAAATAATTGATGAATTTTGGTCCTTTTTTGAGAATTTCGAACTTGTCTTATTAAGAGCCCCCAAAAATTTTTGTCTTACGACCAGATTTTTGATCAAAGGGATGTTCTCACACAAAATCCAGTTGGTCTCATTCATGTACCTTATATGACATGAATTTTTGAACATTTTTTCGAAAATTGACAGGCTCATACCAGCCTGAAGCCCTCAGCCTGATATGTAAGACAAAGCAATTTTTCACAACATTATCAACGCACATTAGACCTACAGAGCTAAAATCATGTTCCTTGCCAAGTCCCTGCCAAGAGGTCCCACTCTAACCCCGTTGAATTCTTTTTGTGGGGCTACCGCAATGAAGAACTATTCTCTGTAGCACTACTACGTGCTACTATACACTGATGACGTGAATTTTGAGGCACCAGCTCCCTGTCCAGTAGTGATTTTGAACGTTTATATATTTCAATAGCAAAGTTATAAGAACTGGTGTTTCAGCTTCAGCAACGCTTTTGAGTTCAGGAAATCGACGGTAAATTGCCAAAAGATATTGATCATTTTGGGTCGCCATGTTGAACTTTCAAGAAAATTATCCGATTTCAATCAAACTCTGATCACACTCATGTCTGGTTTGAGTGATTGGAATTTTAGGGTCAAATGTCTTTTCCGGTCACTTTCAAGCTGCCACATTGAAGTTTTATGTGAATGATTCGATTCTAGTGTGTTTCAAAGTTTCATTCAAATCAAATCATTTATATAAAAAGTTCAATATAGCGGCTCGAAAGTGATCGAAAGTAACATTTGACTTTGAAATTCAAATTACTTTAGCCAGATATGAATGTGTTCCAAGTTTCAATAAAATCGGATCACTTTTTTCTTTCTTGGAAGTTCAACACGACGGCATAAAATGATCAATATCGTAAGCAATTCACCATCGATTTCTAAAATTCAAAAACCTCACTGAGGCTGAGCCACTGATCTTTATAACTGTGCTATTGAAATGCATGCATTTTTTTATGAAATTGCGCTTGTACTGAACTTTCGGCAATTTCACACTGTTCCATTGATCACCCTGTAGCAACCTAATAAAACATAGCTCGTGATTGACATGATCAAGGCATGAAGGAGAAAGATCGAGCTATCGAACACTGAAAACCATCATGAGATCGCTAATGGGAATCAAAAGTGATGATGATTTTAGAAATCATCTGAATTTGCTTGTCCCCTGGATTCTTTTGATGTGTGTAATTTACATAAGGATGAAAAAGTGGCGATACAACATTTGAATATATATAGTAGGAACTAGGATATCAGTAAGTAGTATTGGTAAGTGACGCCTTCTGACATATAAGTATTTTAATATTCCGATCGTCAATGAGCAGACGTCGGACAGGGAAAATAGGTCGGTCGAAAGAAAAATAGTGTTCTTTTTCAGACACTATGTTCACTGTTTCCTGGTAAATTTCTTTTATTCTGTCAACCAGCTCACTTTCTATTCCAATTTTTCTCATCTGTTTCCATAGTTTCGTCCTTTCCACGTTGTCGAATGCCGCTTTGAGGTCTGCAAAAAACGCTATCACTCTTCCTCCTGGCTTCAACAGCTCCTTCTCGTTGACGTAGTTTAGCACATAGATATTATCCATCGTACACCTTCCCCCGCCTGCCCATCTGGTAAGATCTTTTTTTTGTCTAGTTCTTCCTTCAGTCTCTGGTTTAGTGCCATAGCGTAAATCTTATATGCTGTGTTGAGAAGGGTTATTCCTCTGTAGTTTTTCATTTGTAGCGTATCTCCTTTCTTGAAAATCGAACACATCACTCCTTCTCGCCAGCTCTTTGGTATCCCTGCTCCATTCCACACTCTGTTCAGAAGTTTTGTCCATTGATTAGTTATCTCTTCCGTTCCGTACAACCATGCCTCATTTTCCATTCCATCTGATCCTGGTGCTTTTTTTCTCTTTAGTCTTGATATCTGAACTTCCACTTCTTCCCTGCTCAATACCTCAATCTCTTCCACTCTTTCCATCTGCTCATCTTGAATATCCTGACTGCGTGTTTCTTTTCCTCCCAACAAGTTCATGAAGTATCGTCTCCAGTCTTCTATTTTTATTTTTTCGTTAATTCTCTGTCTGGATTTACGTTCTTTGTCATTGAATTTCCACGCTTCTTCTTCACTTTCAATATTTTTGAGATTTCCTCCTGTCCTTTGCTCGTTAGCCGATTTTTTATCTTTGCACATTTTTTCGTATAAATTCAGTTCTTGTAAATAATTTTCTTCTGTTATACTTGCCTTTTTCCACTTTCTCAATAGCTTTCTCACTTCGATTTTCTTTGTTCTGCATTCCTTATCCCACCACTCATTCCTTCCCACATTCCATTCCGCGGTTTGTTTTGTCTCCCTCATTATTGCTTCATCCATTATCCCTATTAGCTCGTTCCATTAATCATGTATATTTTTCTTATTTTAAAATTTGGCTCTAGACAATCTTTCTTCATATTTCATTATACCAATCTCATTCCAATTCTCTATTATCCTTGTTTTCATCTTCCTCGCCTCTCTGGTATTTTTTATTCCCACTTTGAGTGTGACATTCAATGGTTGATGGTCCAATTCGATTCTGCTGTCAACCTTGAAATTTGTCACTTTTGTTACAGCTTCGGCATTTACTATAGCATAATCTTTAACTGATTCTCCCCTGGTTCCAATATATGTATGTTCCCTCTCAGCATCACCTTCCACGTTGCCGTTCAACATATTCCAGCTTCTATCCTCCGTGAACTCTACCAGTGCTTTTCCTTCAATGTTGATTATCCGATCTTTTGACTTCCTTTCTTACTCCTCTTCCTCGCTATATTCGTGCCATCCGCCCAAACTTCACTCAACCAAATAGTAGCATAAATATAACAAAGGACATCATTGATTCAATGAATTAGTTCTTCAAAATCGGTCCAGTGAACCAATTCATTGCCGGAATGAACGTTACAACATTAAATGATGAACTTTTCTTGAGGGATTACTTGGATTTATTAAATCTATGAAAGGTGTGCTTGATACTATTTTCATTGAATCAATGCAACTGTTCATAACGGCAATGTTGAAGTTACATAAACTGACGTTGAAAATTCATTGATTCGATGATCATCTATACATTCCATCGATGAACCCTGGTCATAACCGTAATGAACAGCCTGTCATTGATTTTATGAATAAAATCCTTAAATATTGATACCTGTTTTTGGTTTGATTAATGGGTTCATGGATAAATTAATTCAGTTAATCGATATAGGGGTTATTTGTGGGCAAAATATGAAGAAAGTAGATAAATCTATTTCCTTGCGCTATTTTTCAAAATAGAAATTTCGAATTTGACATGCGATTTCCTGATGAATACATCTAGAAGACACCTTTAGTTCCATCAAAAACTTAACACTGTGTTAAATTTTAACATTGAATCAGATTTAAATATACTGGTGAAATTGACTCAAAATTGAATTAATTCCGCCATCATGGTTGAATTTGAGCTATTGTCAAATTCAACACATCAATATCAAGTTTTTGGTGAAACCAAGGGTGTCTTCTAGATGTATCTATCAGGAAGTCGCCTGATGCCAAATTTGAAATTTCTATTTTGAAAAATAGAGAGAGGAAATAGGCTTACTCTACTTTCTTTATATTTTGCCTACTAATAAACCCCTTAATCGATTAAATAAATCAATTATTCTATGAACCTATTTGTTAGACATATAGTTACATATAATAATAAATACACGTAGGTACCAAACTATAATAATGGCTACAAACTCAAAAAATTTCCCTCACATTTTTAATTTTTCAAAGAATTACATAGAATATGAGCTTAAAAGAACAAACTGACTGATTTTGTGGAAAAAATCTCAATAAAGGACCAGAACAAAATAGCAAAAAATACAAAAGCTTTTCCCTATACTGGCGTCCCAGTTCGATAGAAACTGTCTCCCGTCGTGTAGATGGCATCATAATCCATGTCAATCTAAAAACAAAACAAAGAATTTTAATTAGGTTTTGCGCGTTTATACGTTCTCTGAAAATGGAAGTGATACTTGGGTATCAATATTTCGCTGTTTCTGATTATAAAAATAGACTTCAGGTACACGCTAGGTGTCTAAGAATGATAAATATTTTATTACCACTTAGGTACCTACCAGTTTGTATCTAGTAAGCGTTTGATGAAAAGGCCATCAGTTAAAGATTTCCGCCTTTGTGTTCATTTTCCTGATCTCATCTATGCGAAATTGTCAGCACGCCTTCCAGTAACTATCAAGCTTATTGGTTGACAGCTTATAGAATTTCGAAGACCTGGTAGAAATTCGGCGTCTTCATCTGGAACTGGAAAAAGAAATTGTTATTATTTATTACCAGAATGAAAGTGAACATTGTAACCATACCAAATTGTTTTAGAAAATTTCTTGGATGTTTATTTCGATTTTGGCACCTCAACTCAATATGCTTCTCTCCGGGTTTTTTGAAAGGACTTTCCAAGTTACAGTATTTCACATGCAACTTCCCTCCTTTACTCGTTCGCTGTAGTATTCCTTAAAAGACAAAATAAATAAATACTGATGTAAATTGGCTCAGAGTGCAAAATTTACCAGTTTTTCAGTAGGAAACTTCTCCTTGCCAAGCTTTTGCCGAGTTCCATTGATGTATCAAACCCAAATTCGACTGTGCAATAATCAGACTCTTGAATTCGTTGGTGAATATAACGGTGAACAAAATAGGGCCACCTACCTTATCGAAACAAAGAAATCAGCAACCAACACGTTTCAACAGTTCTAGCTTGTAGTCTAGCCATGCACTTCACTCAGGACAGAACAACGGTTGATGCAGAAACCAACTTTAGAAAATTGGGAGAGTGGTGAGTTTTGCACCGTGCGCATGCGCTTTAGAGATTCGATACATTAGTATAATGTATGTTTCTTTGTATTGATGCCGAATCATCACTCAATGAAATTGTTCATTATAATAGTGAACATTGATTCAGAATCACGGACTGGATTAATGTATCAAATCATTATTACTATGTATTGCGATGTCAATGAATCCCATCATTGAAAATTCGATATGATTGTCATTATATCAATGAATGTTGTTCCTGATATAAATGAACTTTACAACATAATTTAATGAATGCCGCATTCATTGTTTAATGAGGCTCTGTACATTGTATACATGATTATTGGTTATGAACGAATGATTTATCACACTTCACTTTACATAACATACATGAAAATTTCATTGAATTAATGAAAGTGAAGTCGATGAAAGCTGTTCATTGAAGCTATGATCAATAATTTTTTGAGTGTTGCTGTTCGGGCATTGAAATCTCCACCGATTATCAAATTCTCTTCTTGTAGCTCTTCCACGTATTTTTCCAAGCTTTCTCTGCATTCCTTCATGTTTGTTCTATTATAAACTGTAACTATCCTGAAGATTTCGCTTCCTACTATAATTCTTCTTTCCTGTATGCCATCTGCATAGTCATCGCTTTTTTCTCATTATCGAATGCAATTGGTGAGCAATTTCCATTGTTTTTGCCATCATTAATTTGTGTTTGATAAGACGTGAAAATCGCCTTAGAACGGAAAGTGGCCATTTAGCGCACTGAGCTACTGAAAGAAAGTTTTCCGCACCAGGACCATAAGTGAACCACTTTTGTGCCGTATGATTTTGAATCTACAACCGTTTCTTCCCTAGTGGGTCTACATTATTAATTTTCTCCACATTCCGGCAGTTTTCCTCCCAAGAAATGAAATGGATAATAATGATCTTTTCCAAACGTGTGGTGCAAGTATTCGGTGGCTGTTGGCTCACTTTTTTTCGAACAAATTGACCAATTTGTCAAGTTTTGCACTAGGGCAGAAAGTGCAGATCATTTCTCGCAATGGAGTAGAGAAGAGCCATTTTTTGCAACAAGGCAGAAAATGGTCGACTTTGCAGTATGGTGGAACGTGAGTATTTTCTGCATTAGTGCTGAAAGTGATCATGATCATATATCGCAGGGGGACATAAAATCTCGTTTTTTTTGCACTTTAATGAAACCTGGAAACTTATTCCCGCACCGCAAAATCGAGTTTTGAGCAGTTTCTGAGCAATTTCTAGTTCCTATTTTGATAACTTTGTTTTCGAAAAAAAATCACCTTAGAACGAAAAGGGTCATTTAGACACAAAATACCCATTTTCAGCACTAGGACGGAACATGAACAAATTTTGTGAACTACAAAATTCAGTTTGGAAGCAATCATCAGTTTTTAGGGTCGAAATGAAATGAACAATATCATTAACAGTATTATTATTCTGATAACATAACAGTGGTTGTCGAGGACTCCCAGGTGCATACAATTTGATGTTTACAAATACAAAACTGTACCTACAAAAGCTACAAACATTAGCGTGATCTTATATAATCGAGCCAATCTTGCAACCAACTCCCAAATTCTTTTACTTTCTCCGTAGCAGTTTTCAAAATCGAGCTGGAGTGATCAAGCTCTTTCAATAAATCTTGAAGTACTCTGGCGAAATTTTTCTGGCTAAGTTCCTGCCTCATTTTCTTGCACCAACTGTCGTTGAGAGGCGCCAAATACGCTTGCCACCGAGCAATGAGGACGATGCATTTCCATAAATGCTTCTTACATGTTTTCACCTGTAATTTCATATCGAACTGAGCCATCCTTTCGATCTGTTGTTTTCTCTTCCATTCTTCGTGCTGGAAGTTGTGCCTCACCATGACCTATGGACAAATTCAACATTTCAGTAGAGCTGACGGCACACCAGAGGGACCTGTGGGCGGGGCTGAACGGAAAAATCATGATTGTTTTGGATAAGTCCGTGACTCCGTGTGTTGATATAAGGGAAGCAACACCGTAAGCTGGAGTGCTGGACCATTACCAGGCCACAGGCGAACCTACAATCCTACTGCAAATTCAGGTGCGTCACAGAATAAATTCAATTTGCGCAGTTAGGCGCCGCCCACAGGTCCCTCTTGTATTCCAAGTACTCTACCGTATGATCAAGAACTTTCCTCTTCTAGGCAGGCTGTGGTCTGATCATTGGCAGGCAAACGAGACTGATTTTGGCCAGGCCACAGCCTGCCTGGAGGAGGGAAGTTTTTGATCATACGGTACCTATATTTGCGCATCTTAAAATCACGACAATATTTAGGATAGCATCTCACAATTATTGGCAAGGTAAGGAATTGGAATTATTTTGATTAGAAAATCTTCCACTTACCGCATCGATGATTTGGTCAACTTTCAACAGCCGCTTGTGGCCGAGTAGCTTCTCCCGGCACAGTGGGCAGTTCGTATTGTCCAGACGCCACATCTTCAGGCAGAACTCACAGAAAATGTGCTTGCACCCGGTGAGGCAGGCGTCCAACGCTACATCGAGGCAGATGGCACACTGTAGCTCGTCTGTGAGGACCTTCAGGGATTCCTTCATCGATTGAGTGCGGTCCAAGAAACCGCAGATTGCTTTCCGCATGTCTTCCGTGGACAGGTTGTTGGTGCCATTGACGGAGGTCCTGATGGCTTGCCTCAAGTCTTGCGAGGTTTCAATCGCGCCGGAAGAGATCATTTTCAATTCGCTGTTATTATTTTCCGGCAAAAGCCTCAGCAAGACGATAACTTGATGGATGAAAATGGATAGGAACACTCGAGGATCACTGATACACTTATAGTTCTTTGAGCGACCAGGCTGCGTTGCTTGTTGGCTTGTAACTGAGCAGTACCAACAGAGCTTTGAATCCCAGTCCCTTCCCTCGTTCTTTACATTACATACCAAATGAATTCCTTTCAACTAACTTCTCGAATCGTCTACCTGAGTATATGATATACTTTCAACGGTGAAACTCAACTTTGTATAGAAAAGTACCTACCTGGTACCTGGTACCTGGGCCATTGTCTTCGACCAAAAGGTACACCATGACTAATTTTGACCATTGATTGACTCAGGTAGACGATTCGAGGAAGTTAGTTGAATGGAATCCATTTGGTATGTAATTTGGAACGGTTTCGGAATTCGGATGTTCTAGACTTTTCCCACTTGGTCCTGGCATTCCTGGCAATGAACGCTCAAAAAGGGGGTCTAGAAGGAAATGCCGAGATCACAATTTTTGGCTTCAGGGCTGTGTTTGGACTTGTTAGGAGGTAAACATACCAAAAGTCCCTGGACCTAGAGGGTGAGGGGGGTACAATGGGGCACGAAGAAGGTACTGGTTTTTTGTTTCTCGCCTATATCTCAAAAACGGTTGGCCCTGGTCGAAAAGTGGTCGTGTCAAAATTGAAGCTGATAAAGTTTTCTACAGTATGATCAATTAATTTTGAATTTTTTCCATTATATGTTATAGTTTTCAAGCCATACGCTCTTGAAAATCGCGAATTTTCGAAAAACTGTGTTTTGGATCACTTTTTTTTCTGTAAATTTTGCCTCGTTACTTCTTTACCGCTCATTTGAGAAGCAGTCGTTCCAGAGGAAGTGGTATAGAGCATTGAATTCCTTTCAAAATGAGCATATTATTTGATATACCGGGTGATCATTTGAAAACTATCCACCTGCAATAACTCCCAATTCCTAGTGAAGATGTCTTCGAGCAAAATCAGGTCGATTTTTATATCGAGGTGGATATATAGAAATTTTATTGAAAAAATTACACCTTCTAAACATTTTGAGCTGCAAAAACAAAGGATACTCAAACATAGGTAACTTTTGTAACAATAATAATCTAAAGAATATAATTATAATACAATATTATATAGTGAGAAAACAGTTGACAATATAACAATCATCAATAATAAAATATAAGTGTAGAAGTGTAAGTTTGTAATGTGAAGTGTAAAATGTTGTGTATATGTGTGAAAATCTCAAGAATATAGATGGTTACGTAAAATATAAATGGAGTCTTTCATAACTGAAGAAGCTATTGTTTTCAATAATTTTGCTGGCAACCTGAATTCTGTACAAAAATCCCTCAAAAAAGTTGAGATGGTCCCCCTCGCGCCTACAAAAATGCCATAGATCTCGATGTTCTCTAAGTCATATTTTTCTTTGTAGAAAGCTACCGTTGGCTGATATATTTGTTTCTTTTCTTCATGTACTTCTTGTGGCTGACTTTCGCTGATCTCGAAGCGCACACTTGGGTCTACTATTATTCCCCGCTTTCTTTTCCTATTTATACCAATCATGTCGATCCTTCTAATGCTTCCATCTTCTGCATATCCACTGACTTCCTCGTGCACTTCTAAACCTGTCTTCCTTAAAGCCTCAGCTAACATTGTTCTGACTGAATGGTGTCGCTTGTTCCGTAGTAGTTGGCCAAAAGGACAAGAGCCAAGGACATGTGGCAGTGTTTCTGAAATGAAGGTTTCGGCAGAGGCGCAACGCCTGCACCGGGTGCCGTCCTTGCTCCTTCCCGGGATTACTCTTACAGGTGCTACTACATTAGCGACTTTCTATCTTAAGCCCCCTCGCCCCCACCTACCCCAACTTTGAAATCTTAAATGACACTACCTATTTTGCGATACATCAAATTTAACAGTATTAAATTCTCTTTCTGAAATTTTTTTTCCAAAAGTCAAAACTCCACCCCCCTTCCCCCCTAAATTCTCTGAGTGTCCAATTGAATATTCTTGACCTCTAAATCCTCTTTAATGCAGTCAACGTCATCCTGCACTGCATCAAGAGAGAAAATTTTCTATGAAAAAAGTGCCACCCAAATTCACCCCTTCGCTCCCCCCTCCTCACTTTGAAAATCCGAAATGACAATACCCACTTTGTGACACATCAAAATCAAGGAAAATAAATTCTCTCCCTGAACACAATTTTTTCGAAATTTTTAAAACCCCCGTTTTCCTACTAAAAGACTCCAAATGTCCAGTTAAATTGGGAGAGGGGTTGAAAATTTCGAGAAAATTGTTTTTAGGAAGAGAATTCAATTTCCTTTGATTTGATGTATCACAAAGTAGGTATTGTCATTTTAGATTTTCAAGGTGGGGAGGGGGGAGCGAAGGGGTGAATTTGGGTGTCACTTTTTCCATAAAAAATTTTCTTTTTCGATGCTGTGCAGGATGACGTTGACTGCATTGAAGAGAATTTAGAGGTCAAGAATATTTAATTGGACACTCAGAGAATTTAGGGGGAAAGAGGGGTGAGGTTAAAAATTTTAGAAATTTGTTTTCAGAAAGAGAATTCAATTCTGTTGAATTTGATGTATCGCAAAATTGGTAGTGTCATTTGAAATTTCAAAGTTGGGGTAAGTGGGGGCGAGTAGGCTTGAGATAGAAAATCGCTAATGTATGTTTTAGATGTCCCCCTCGATATAAAAATCGACCTGTTTTTGCTCAAAGACATTTTCACTAGGAATCGGTAGTTATTGCAGGTGGATAATTTTCAAATGATCACCCGGTATTATCTTGATGTGATCAAAAGTTAGAGCAATTTGAAAACTTCGAGACATATGACACAAAATCGTGCATTGCACTTTCTTGCCTTATATTTCAATGAGTATGATAATGCCGTTGTAGAAATGTTATAATATGGTGTATTTACACCGTAATACCTGGAGAGAAAGTGATACCTATAGTTAATAAGTTATTGTATTTGAAAAAAATCAAAGAAAATGGAGGCACGCGTTGTAGTACTAGAAATGACTGACCAAAAATAGTAGGTAGGGGAAGGGTGTTTACGATAAAATTCACCCCCCTCCAGTAGATTCCCCTCAAGCTATTTCGAAGAACTTGAAGCTTTTTCCTCACAATTTTTCCCAGGGACCTTAAATCGATCCTCTAAAATTTTCTAATTGGTACCGTATACAGGGTACAACTTTTCTTATTTCAAATGCAACACCCTGTATTTTATTCCGTTATTTGATGGAGCCTTTTCTCCTAATTACAAACATATGATTACGATTTATTCTGACAAGTAAGTTGTCGGAAAAGTGATAAAATGGGTAGTCAAATGATTTTGTTTCGCGGCAAGATGGCTTCGTTTTTTACAGTTCACTTAAAAAAAGTTATCCTCGCAGCATTTTGTCTGCAGAGTTCAACTCTGCTTGGATGAATGGTCTAATTCGTTCGTATTACAGGGTGTCGCGTAGTTTTCAATTCTCAATTTATTTGACCACCTATTTCACTATTTTTTTGACAGCTTCCTTGTCAAAATAAATCATAAATGTTACATATCTTTGTAATTAGAAAGAAAGGCTCCATCAAATGACGTAATAAAATATAGGGTGTTGTCACAAGGAGAACTGCCAGATCAATGTCTTTGTAGCAAACCGGGCCTTACTTGCTTGGTTGCCCTTACTCGGGATTTACTTTAAATAATTGCTGAAGCTTAATCATTCTTGTTGTTTCCCAACTGCTATTTTTCTATAGTAAATTCGAATTATGAGAGAGATTCGGAACTAAATTATGACCGCCTTATTCCCTGCTAAACATTCCGATGCTTCAATGTAATGAATGAGTCAACCAGACGGCTGAATTATTTCCTTCGGAAACTCGAGCTTATCATATATTTCCAGACTATACATTTCACAGGCCTACGTGCAGACTCGAGCGTCGCACCAAAAAAGCCAGGCCACCTAAGAAGGCCGCTCTTATTGGTCCACAAGACCACGCAGTGGAAAGATAACCAAAGGTGATAAATAGGTCCCACTTGACTTTTCCAAGGGACTTCCGACCCAACTTTGAACCGAGCTGCATTTTCGTTGCCGGCCGCGCCGCGGTTAAATTCAATTACCAAACTATTCATGGCTAATTAACTAAAGTCACTAAATTTCTAAGCCTCGGATGTGTCGGCGGAACCGTCAAGATTTGATGGTTCCTCCCAGTAAAATTTCCAAATTTTGAGTGGTCAAAGTGCCACAATTCTACTGTTAAAATCACGCGCAAGTAATCAATTGAATTCCTTTCCTGGTACTACACAGGAAATCGACACGTTATAATATTTACATTTTTCTAAGATACGCAAAGACGCGTTCCTTCGTCAACGCGCCACCTATTCGCGAAGGGTGTGAATGATTGACTTGTCTGTTTTCCTCATTCCACCTTCCCTTCATTGAAGAAGGCTAACGGGAATGGGGTCAACTCGTATTCCAGACAATTTCTCAAGTCATCTTCGTTTTTTTGCTGATTAAGATCCTTTTGAAAAGCATAGGTTAGGATCTATCGCAACAGTGTCGTTGTGGATCTTGATTGATGAACTCACAGATGAAAGAGGGAGAGCCCGATATTCACGTGATAACTTGATACCTGGAAATGAGCTACCTTCAATTTCAATTATCGCTTGCTTGCCAATTGTAACAGCCTCGTAGCAGTTGACTGTGGCATCTCCCACAACTCCAGTAGCTATCGACATGATGTCACTTATTACAGGGAAAGGGGGTGATTTCCAAACCACGCTGCTATTTCAGCAACGTCTGCAGCATTTCTAGTTTGGCGGGCAAATCTTAAATCAACGTGCTGCTCAGATAAGAAGGAAATGTAATAAACCGAAAACTATTGATTGGATAAGGTAAGATAAGGAATGGGGGTTGGGGGTTGTATGGCAATATAAAAGTATTTAGTATTAGGGAAAAATCCCACCGTATGTAACCATTGTAATAAACCGGGTAAAAATAGTTCAGGTAAGGGGTGGGGGTTAATTCATTTATGATATTGAGCGAAAACGGTAGACGCAATTGAAATAAGTCATTTGAAGACATTTGAAGTAATAAATGTATGAAAACACCACCAACTGTAAACTGGGAGTGGTTGGTGTTCAAATGAACTTAACAATATAAACACAATAAAGTAGGTATGTATGATAATAAGTATTACAAGTTCCTGTACCTTATGTACTGCTTGGGGGAACTATAGTAGGTCGATGTCCCTATATGGTCGTTCAGAGTAGGGGGTGCTTGAATCTAAGGGTAGTAACGTGAACTGCCACCAATGGCTCAGTTATTTTATATAAAGAGACAGATCCATAAAGGGAGGGGAACAGACCATCTGGGTGCATCTTAGAGTCTTAATCTAGGTTGGGGTAGCGTGCATTTTACTCATCTATTTTTGGCTTTAACTCTTCGGGTAGGCCTTTATGTTAAGTCTGGCAGACGAGGCCTTTGAATCGAGTAGACACCTCCAGCTTAATTATCTGTCTTCGTGAAGGGTGGTCAAGTACACAAGAGATTTTCAAAACAAACATTATATATTCAAATAAGCAAAATAATTAGTACAAATACTGCATAGAGTTATGTACTATCAAAAGCTAGTACTGAAAGATAAACACAATAGTAGCCATCCACGTGGCGTATAAATATTAAGTAGTGAACAAAAACAACTCAGTGACGTTTGGTGACATAAGAGAGTAATGCAACAACAGTCACAACGCCATTTTGGCGTTTATCCGTCATGGCTTGGGCACATAACGTAAGTGGGGATACAAGAGAGAGATTCAGAGGGAAGAGAGAACAAGTCTCTACTGAGCAGTCGTAATATGATTCATAGCTTCTGCTGAGTGTTACACAGCGTGTATTAATTATTAGATCGGTTTTTTACCTTATACGTTGACATCACACTAGAAAAGGACTTATTTTTTCACGTTCCACTCTGGGTAAAAGCAACATCAGAGTGCACTATGAGCGCGTTTGATTTTCCTTGAATTACAAGGAAAGAAATTCAACTGATTACTCGCGCGTGATTCAACAGTAAAATTGTGGAACTTTGACCACTCAAAATTCGGAAATTTTACGGCGTGGGTACGCCAGCTTTGGTGTACCACGCCGACACCATCCGAGGCGTAGAAATTTAAGTGACTTTAGTTAATTAACCGTGAATAAGTTAATATGGTATTGACCACGTTCGCGGCCTGCACGCCTACTTGGAACCAAGTTCTCCTACTTAGTACCTCCAGAGCTGCTCTGGCTTCATTCCTGGAAGTTACTTTTGCTGACCTCGTTCAGAGTTTCCCTGGGCTTTTTCAGGATTTCTCGGAATTCTTCAGAGATTCTCCAGGATATGGACTTTCAGTTAGGGTCCCAAACGAGTCTGTTCTGTGACTCAATGCCCCGGAACTCTCTTGCCAAGTTCCTTGGAGTTTTCTCCGAAATTCTTTGGAATCCGCTCAGTTTCCTTGAAAATGTCTGGTTTTCCTTCAGGTCCTTCAACTAGTACAAAAAAAGATCATCTCTTTGTCTGGATTTTCCAAAGTTCCTCTACTTGATAACTCCAAAGTACTTCTGCCTTTATTTATAGAAGTTTGTTTTGCTGAAATCGTTCGGAGTTTTTCTGGGCTTCTGCATGATTTCTTGAAATTTCTCACAATTCTCCCAGAATATGGACTTTCAACTAAGGTCCCAAGAAAAGTCTTTTTTGTGACTTAATGTTCCGGGGTTCTCCTTCCAAGCTACTCCAAATTATTCGGAGTTCCCTCAGAGTCTCCACCCTCGTGAAGTTGGCCGCGCCCACAGTCAATATTGCGTATATGATTATTGGAATCGTTTGTTTATTGTTTGTTTACGTTTGTTTAGCTATTTCCGACGTTTGTTTACACCCCCTTCCCCCCTTTTTTGAAACCTCATTTGGGTCGGGCCAACTTCACGACAGCCCGACCCAAAATCGAAAAAAGGTTATTTCTCTATAGGAATCGTTTGTTTATCGTTTGTTTACGTTTGTTTAGCTATTTCCAACGTTTGTTTACACCCCCTCCCCCCCTTTTTTGAAACCCAATTTGGGTCGGGCCAACTTCACGACAGCCCGACCCAAAATCGAAAAAAGGTTATTTCTCTATAGGAATCGTTTGTTTATCGTTTGTTTACGTTTGTTTAGCTATTTTCGACGTTTGTTTACACCCCCTTCCCCCCTTTTTCAAAGCTCCATATGGGTCGGGCCAACTTCACGACAGCCCGACCCAAAATCGAAAAAAGGTTATTTTTCTATAGGAATCGTTTGTTTATCGTTTGTTTACGTTTGTTTAGCTATTTCCAACGTTTGTTCACACCCCCTCCCCCCCTTTTTTGAAACCCAATTTGGGTCGGGCCAACTTCACGACAGCCCGACCCAAAATCGAAAAAAGGTTATTTCTCTATAGGAATCGTTTGTTTATAGTTTGTTTACGTTTGTTTAGCTATTTTCGACGTTTGTTTACACCCCCTTCCCCCCTTTTTCAAAGCTCCATATGGGTCGGGCCAACTTCACGACAGCCCGACCCAAACTAGAAAAAATGTGATTTCTCTATGAGAATCGTTTGTTTATCGTTTGTTTACGTTTGTTTAGGTATTTCCGACGTTTGTTTACACCCCCTTCCCCCTTTTTTATACTCCATATGAGTCGGGCCAACTTCACGACAGCCCGACCCAAACTAGAAAAAATGTGATTTCTCAATAGGAATCGTTTGTTTATCGTTTGTTTACGTTTGTTTAGCTATTTCGGTCGTTTGTTTACACCCCCTTCCTCCCTTTTTTGAAGCTCCATATGGGTCGGGCCAACTTCACGACAGCCCGACTCAAACTAGAAAAAATGTGATTTCTCTATAGGAATCGTTTGTTAATCGTTTGTTTACGTTTGTTTAGCTATTTCCGACATTTGTTTACACTCCCTTCCCCCCTTTTTTGAAACCCTATTTGGGTCGGGCCAACTTCACGACAGCCCGACCTAAGAAAGAAACTAGAAAAAAAGGTGATTTCTCTATGAGAATCGTTTGTTTATCGTTTGTTTACGTTTGTTTAGGTATTTCCGACGTTTGTTTACACCCCCTTCCCCCTTTCTTATACCCCATATGAGTCGGGCCAACTTCACGACAGCCCGACCCAAAATAGAAAAATAGTGATTTCTCTATGAGAATCGCTTGTTCATCGTTTGTTTATGTTTGTTCACGTTTGTTCAGCTATTTCCGACGTTTGTTGACACCTCCTTCACCTCTTCCTTCAAATATATGGGTGATAGTAAGTGTTGAGTTTGAAATAAACTGCTTGACAATGGAGTATCAACAAGTCGGTATCGGAAAAATGGTAGGTACCTAAACACGTGGATTTATCCGCTAGTGATCTATTTGGCGTACTTGTTACATAAATTACCATTTGGTGTCGAAATAAATAAAAGTGACAATTTGTATGAAACAAATAAAACGACGGATGTTTTTCACAACATTGTGAATCATTTCAACCGCAACATAGAAAAACCTATTGTAGGCCATCAAGGCTATAATTATACGCAGGGTATCAATATTTCTCTCTCAAAAATGAAGACGAAGAGATATAGAAAGTTTGATGGAATTCCATTAATATTTGTCCACCTTGTTTCCGTTTGGATTATCCCACATTTTTTCAGAAACCGACTAGCCCTAATACACACTCAGTGCACCGTATCAAAAAAATAGAGTTTTTATCTTTATTTTTGACGAAGAAATCTACAAAATAATTTTAGCCTGCTCAAAATACAGCCTTGGAACGATCTGTCCACCTAGTTTAGGTTTCAACATTTCCTCCTTCCAGAAAATAGTGTCGGCGTCATGTCGCCCTATCACGGGTGAATAATTATCAGGTACCTCGGTTGATATACTTCGTGAGGCTCAGTTCAATATCCAATAATGATTTATTTTCATATTTCACATTTAAATAAAACGGAAGACTCCAACCGGTATGTAGCGTACGGTAGGTCTAGCTATAATAACTAAAACGGATAGGTACCAATACCGGAAAAGTATAATATGCTCGATATTATGGTCAGTGTATACCTATTACCTAGTGGAACTATAATACAATGGTGAAACTATTTGGGGTAGCCCCTAATAAAACCCAGCAAACATTGTGTGTATGAATAGTATATTATATACCAAGGTTGTGAAGGACGCTGTTATAGCTGCGGCGCCTGTTTAAATCCCGAAGCGCAGCTGAGGGATATAAGGCGCCAAAGCTATAACAGCGTTCACAACCGTGGTTTATATACTATTTTTCTCACTACTAGCAAACATTAAATCCTGATTTGTAAAGATTTTTTAAGAATATGGAATGTGACAGGACTGACAGGAGGTTAAAAATGTGACAGGAGGTTAATAATAGTGACAGGCGGTTAATAATGTGACAGTCAGCCTACTGGTTGTGAAAAATCACTTCACGACCTCTAAACAGGTCAATAACGGCCTACTTCACAGTTAGTAGTGAGAAAAAAATATTACGGTCAGACTATACCGACCCGCGGCTAGCTATTCTTTATTATTGTGCTCCGACTATTTAAGGGAAGAATAAACAAAGAAACTGCTGGGCATTCTTGAGTGAGAACCAAATTCAAAGTTTTTACTTTCATTATTATCATCAGCAACTTTCCACACAGCCCACTTAATTTATGACGAACACGACTATTTGCTTGGCCTGCTCTACCGTAGGTAATACCTAAGTAGGTATATGTACATACACGGGATGAATGAAAAAATGTCGCCCTTGAAGAGAACTTTTTCTTTACTGCATTTACTACAGATTGAAATTAAGAATGGCTAGCGCGAAAAAAATCACTTATGGCACTTGAAAATTTGGGAAGTTCGAAAAAAAAATTGTGTAGGCTCTGTATTACTGAATTAAAACTTTTTTGTCAGTGAGTTATTTATCTTCCATTCGGCTACTGTTGTGTCAGATTTGATTTCTTGAATCCAAGAAACGAGGCTCCCGAGGAGGCTCCTACAATTTTTCGAGGTCAATAAAATTTTCAATTTTCAATTTTCGTCTTGAAAAATCACTTTTATACAACAGACTCGGTCCCTTCACTCCCCCAAAACAAACGATCTAGTTCTTCAAGCTCCGAGTCAAGCTCCTATAATATAACAACACAAGCTTCTAATGTCTCCTACACTGATTCTATCTAACACAAACACTAACTTACTGCAACAATTCAGGGAGGCCAAGGCGTGAATTTCGGAGGCCTTTATGCAATAGGCATTTCAATAGAAAATGTTCCAAAATAATTTTTAGTAACGTTTTCTCATTACTTTTTAAATGACAATGTGTGATTACTTATCCCGGCGTTGGTACGATGAGAAAATGCATTTTTGGTACACTGGGGCGAGTGGGGTTTGTCATTATGAACAAAATTAGCCATACGAGGTTGTGAAAAGAGAACATAGAAGTGTAAACAAACCCTGAAAATGAATAAACAAACGTGAACAAACGATAAACAAACGATAAACAAACGATTTCCGTGGAGAAATCACTTATTTTCCGTTTTTCGAAACTGCATATGGGTCGGGCTAAGATAGCCCGACCCATATGCATTTTTGAAAAGGGGGGTGAAGGGGGAGTGTAAACAAACGTCGGAAATAGCTGAACAAACGTAAACAAACATAAACAAACGATTTTCATAGAGAAATCACCTTTTTTCTTTCTATTTCTCCTACCTTCTATTTTGGGTCGGGCTGTCGTGAAGTTGGCCCGACCCATATGGAGTATAAAAAAAAGGGAGGGAGTGTAAACAAACGTCGAAAATACCTGAACAAACGTAAACAAACGATAAACAAACGATTCCTATAGAGAAATTACCGTTTTTCGACTTTGGGTCGGGCTGTCGTGAAGTTGGCCCGACCCAAATGGGGTTTCAAAAAAAGGGGGTGAAGGGGGGTGTGAACAAACGTCGGAAATAGCTGAACAAACGTGAACAAACATAAACAAACGATTTTCATAGAGAAATCACCTTTTTTCCCTTCTATTTCTCCTACCTTCTATTTTGGGTTGGGCTGTCGTGAAGTTGGCCTGACCCATATGGAGTATAAAAAAAAGGGGGAAGGGGGTGTAAACAAACGTCGAAAAAAGCTAAACAAACGTAAACAAACGATAAACAAACAATTCCTATAGAGAAATTATCTTTTTTTCAATTTTGGGTCGGGCTGTCGTGAAGTTGGCCCGACCCATATGGAGTTTGAGAAAGAGGGAGAAGGGGGTGTGAACAAACGTCGAAAATAGCTAAACAAACGTAAACAAACGATAAACAAACGATTCCTATAGAGAAATTACCTTTTTTCGACTTTGGGTCGGGCTGTCGTGAAGTTGGCCCGACCCATATGGAGTTTGAAAAAAGGGGAGAAGGGGGTGTAAACAAACGTCGAAAATAGCTAAACGAACGTAAACAAACGATAAACAAACGATTCCTATAGAGAAATTACCTTTTTTCGACTTTGGGTCGGGCTGTCGTGAAGTTGGCCCGACCCATATGGAGTTTGAAAAAAGGGGGGAAGGGGGTGTAAACAAACGTCGAAAATAGCTAAACAAACGTAAACAAACGATAAACAAACGATTCCTATAGAGAAATGACCTATTTTCGACTTTGGGTCGGGCTGTCGTGAAGTTGGCCCGACCCAAATGGGGTTTTAAAAAAGGGATGAAGGGGGTGTAAACAAACGTCGGAGATAGCTGAACAAACGTAAACAAACGATAAACAAACGAATCCTATAGAGAAGTTACCTTTTTTCGACTTTGGGTCGGGCTGTCGTGAAGTTGGCCCGACCCAAATGGGGTTTCAAAAAAAGGGTGAAGGGGGTGTAAACAAACGTCGGAAATAGCTAACCAAACGTAAACAAACGATAAACAAACGATTCCAATAATCATATACGCAATATTGACTTTGGGCGCGGCCAACTTCACAGACATAGAGTCTCCTTCGGATCCCTCCTGGATTTTTCAAAGTTCTCCTACTTGGTACCTCCAGAGTTGCTCTTGCTTCATTCCTGGAAGTTACTTTTGCTGAGCTCGCTCAGAGTTTCCCTGGGCTTTTTCAGGATTTTTCGGAATTCTTCAGAGATCCTCCAGAATATGGACTTTCAGTTAGGGTCCCAAACGAGTCTTTTCTGTGACTCAATGCCCCGGAACTCTCTTGCCAAGCTCCTTAGAGTTTCTCCACAATTCTTTGGAATCCTCTCAGTTTCCTTGAAAATGTCTGGTTCCCCTTCAGGTCCTTCAACTTGTACAAAAAAAGATGATCTCTTCGTCTGGAGTTTCCAAAGTTCCTCTACTTGATAACTCCAAGGTACTTATTCTCTTATTTCTGGAAGTTTGTTTTGCTGAAATCGTTCGGAGTTTTTCTGGGCTTCTTCATGATTTCTTGAAATTCCTCACAATTCTTCCAGAATATGGACTTTCAATTGAGGTCCCAAGAAAAGTCTTTTTTGCAACTCAATGTTCCAAGGTTCTCCTTCCTAGCTACTCGAAATTATTCGTAGTTCCCTCAGAGTTTCCTTCGGATCCTCCTTGGATTTTTCAAAGTTCTCTCACTTGGTACCTCCAGAGTTGCTCTGGCTTCATTCCTGAGAGTTAGTTTTGCTGAGCTCGTTGAGATTTTTCCTGGGCTTTTTCAGGATTTCTCGGAATTCTTCAGAGATCCTCCAGAATATGGACTTTCAGTTAGGGTCCCAAACGAGTCTTTTCTGTGACTCAATGCCCCGGAACTCTCTTGCCAAGTTCCTTAGAGTTTCTCCGAAATTCTTTGGAATCCGCTCAGATTCCTTGAAAATGTCTGGTTCCCCTCCAGGTCCTTCAACTTGTACAGAAAAAGATCATCTCTTCGTCTGGATTCTCCAAAGTTCCTCTACTTGATAACTCCAAAGTACTTCCGCCTTTATTTCTAGAAGTTTGTTTTGCTGAAATCGTTCGGAGTTTTTCTGGGCTTCTTCATGATTCCTTGGAATTCCTCACAATTCTTTCAGAATATGGACTTTCAGTTGAGGTCCCGAGAAAAGTCTTTTTTGTAACTCAATGTTCCGGGGTTCTCCTTCCAAGCTACTCGAAATTATTCGGAGTTCCCTCAGAGTCTCCTTCGGATCCCTCCTGGATTTTTCAAAGTTCTCCTACTTGGTACCTCCAGAGTTGCTCTGACTTCATTCCTGGAAGTTACTTTTGCTGAGCTCGCTCAGAGTTTCCCTGGGCTTTTTCAGGATTTCTCGGAATTCTTCAGAGATCCTCCAGAATATGGACTTTCAGTAAGGGTCCCAAACGAGTCTTTTCTGTAACCCAATGCCCTGGAACTCTCTTGCCGTTCCTCAGAGTTTCTCCGAAATTCTTTGGAATCCCCTCAGTTTCCTTGAAAATGTCTGGTTCTTCTTCAGGTCCTTCAACTTGTACAAAAAAAGATCATCTCTTTGTCTGGATTCTCCAAAGTTCCTCTACTTGATAACTCCAAAGTACTTCTGCCTTTATTTCTAGAAGTTTGCTTTGCTGAACTCGTTTGGAGTTTTTCTGGGATTCTTCAAGATTCCTTGGAGTTCCTCAGAATTCTTCCAGAATTCAGTTTTCCTTTCAGTTGAGGTCCCAAGGAAAGTCTTCTTTGTAACTCAATGTTCCGGAGTTCTCCTGCCAAGCTACTCGAAATTATTCGGAGTTCCCTCAGAGTTTCCTTGAAAATTCTAGGTTCCCTTTGACGTCCTCCAACTTGTACAGAATAGATCACTTTCACGTCTGGATTTTCCAAAGTTCTCCTACTTGGTACCTCCAGAGTTTTCCTGGCTTTATTCCGGAGAATTCCTTTTGCTGAGCTCGTTCAGAGCTCCTATGGGCTTTTGCAAAATTCCCCGAAACTCCTCCAGAATATGGGCTTTCAATTGATGCCCCAAGGGAATTTTTTTTGTGACTCAATTTATTGCAGGAGTTTTTCCGAGTTCCTAAGAGTTCTTCTTGCTGAACTTTTTCTGAAGCTCCCTCAGACCTTCTGATAGAAATTTGAGATCATTGAGGTTTTTCAATTTGTACCAAATACAAAAAAGGGATTACTTCAGCGGCGGAATCCTCGGAGTTGCTCTACTGAGTTCCTTCGAAGATGACTTGTGTTTTTCAGGATTCCTTGGAGTCCCCCAGGGTTTCCCTAGAGTATTGAGTTCCTTTTGATGGAATAGAATCGCCTAACTTGCACAACGCAGGTTCTCCACCCGACTGAATTCCACGCGATTCCCTTACTAAGTTCAAAGTTCCCCCAAAATTTTTTGGAATTCCTCGGGGTTTCTCTTCCGAGCTCTCTAGTGGACTTTCCAGACTTTTCAGCGTGCACCAAAGGGATCACCTTCGCGACTTAATTCTCCCCAATTTCTCTGCCGAGTACGTCTAGTACCTACCTCAGAGATTCAAGCTCATCCAGAATTCTTTGTTGAGTTCACCCAGAGTTACTTTGAAATTCCCGGAATTTCTTGGAGTTCCCCAAAGTTTCTTCAAAATATCTAATTTGATTCGCCTTAAGATTCTTCAACTTGTTCAAAAATTTTTGTTTTTTAAATGGGTCACTTTTGCAACTGAATTCCCTGGAAGTTCTTTGCCAAGTTCATCCAGAATTCCTCTGAGTTTCTCCAGAATCCCTCGGAGTTACCCAAAGCTTTCTGCAATATTCATTTTGTTTCGCCTTCGCGTTCTTTGCCTTGTTCAAAATTTTACATTCTTCAAAAGAGGTCACCTCTCGACTGAATTTCCCGTAAGTTCTTTGCCAAGTTCATCGAGAGCTCCTTCGCATTTCTCTAGAATTCCTTGAAGTTTCCTAAAGTTTCCCCAGAATATTTATTTTGATTCGCCACCAGGTTCTTCCACTTATTCCACATTTTATATTTTTCAAAGAAGTGACTTCTGTGATCGAATTTCTCGGAAATTCTTCGCTTACTCCATGCAGAATTTCTTTGTGTTTCTCCAGAATTCTGGACATAAGGCTGTTACCTATACAGCTTGTGATTTCAGCGGAAGCAAATTCAAAGCTGCCGCAATTGAGCTTCAGCCTATGTGGTGCCGGCGGGGTTTGAGAAAAATCGCTTTCACTATACCTCGTTCATCATTGACTTGTTTAAACTATCTACTGTGATAATGGTACACCTACAAATTTTGTTTTCTAATGTCACAGGTAACTATGTTTTATAAAAAAAAGCACTCTTGCGATTGCGAGTAAGAAATCAAACAATTCAAACATCAGTATTTTGCTCAATTTTTTGTGATAGTCGCCTAAAAAATGTCCTGTGCACCTCGGCCAAAAGGTTCTTCTTTGGCCTCACCTGTTTTTGCAGCCTCGGCTACAAGATTTTAGATTCGGTCAAAAAACATTACTTTTATGACCTTGATACACAAAGTACTATTTTTGCACTAGGACGAAACATGAACAAATTTTGTGAACTACAAAATTCAGTTTGAAAGAAATCCACAGTTTGTAAGATCGAAAAAATAAAACAATATTAGCAACAGTATTATTATTTTTATTGTGATAACATAACAGTGGGGGTCGAGAACCTCCAGGTGCATACAATTTGATGTTTACAAATACAAAACTGTACCGGGTGTTCACGATTAAATTCACCCCCCCTCTAGGAGACTCCCCTTTGAGATATTTTGAAAAACTAAAAACTGTTTCCCAACGATTTTTCCCAGGGATTTTGAATCAATCGTCTAAAAGTTTTCAATTTGTACCGTATACAGGGTGTGACATGTAACTTTTTTATTTCAAATACGACACCCTATATTTTATCACGCTATTTGATTAGGCCTTCTTTTCTGATTACAAAGATATATAACATTTATGATTTATTTTGACAAGGAAGCTGTCAAAAAAATAATAAAATAGGTAGTCAAATGAATAAAAAATTAAAAATTACGCGACACCCCGTATTAGGGACGAATTAGACCATTTATCCATGCAGAGTTGAATTCTGCAGACAAAATGCTGCGAGAATAAGTTTTTTCAAGTGAACTGTAGAAACCAAAGCCATCTTGCCGCGAAACAAAATTATTTGACTACCTATTTCATTATTTTTTCGACAAATTACTTGTCAAAATAAATCATAAGTGTCATATATATTTGTAATCAGAAAAAAAGGCTCCACCAAATCACGGAATAAAATATAGGGTGTTGCGTTTAAAATAAAAAAGTTACATATCACACCCTGTATACGGTACCAATTAGAAACTTTTAGAGGATGGATTTACGGTCCCTGGGAAAAATCGTGAAGGAAAAGTTTTTAGTTCATCGAAATATCTTGAAGGGGAATCTACTGGAGGGGGGTGAATTTTATCGTGAACACCCTGTACCTACAAAAGCGACCAATTTAATATGAGCGTGATCTAAGATCATCGAGCCAATTCTCCAACCAACACTTAAAGTCTTCTACTTTCTCCTCAGCAGTTTCCAGAATCGAGCTGGAGCGGTCAAGCTCTTCCAATAAAGCCTGATGTACTCTGGCGAAATTTTCAAGCTCCTGCCTCTTTATCACGCACCAACTGTCGTTGTAAGGCGCCAAATACTCGTGCCAGTGAACAATGCTGACGATGGATTTCCGCAGGTACCTCTCGCATGTTTTCACCCTTGATCTTATAATGAACCGAGCCACCCTTTCGATCTGTCGTTTCGTCTTCAATTCTTTGTGCAGGGAGTTGTGTCTCACCATGACCTATGGACAAGTTCAACATTTCGGTAGAGCTGACGGCACACCAGAGGAACCTGTGGGCGGGGCTGAACAGGAAAATCATGATTGTTTTGGATAAGTCCGTGACTCCGTGTGTTGAAATAGGGGAAGCAACACCGTCAGCTGAAAAGCTGGACCATTGCCAGGCCACAGGCGAACCTGAAATCCCACTGCAAATCTAGGTGCGCCACAGGATAAATTCAATTCGGGCAGTTAGGCTCCGCCCACAGGTCCCTCTGGTATGAGGCAATTGCATGATGTTCGTTCAGCTTGTCGCCACTTGGTGGCTTTAGTTCGGTGCCACCACTGAATCATCTCCAGAGTGTGATGCGATTGACGGTTCACTCACGGCTCAGCATCTTCTGAATAAACCGAGGAATAAACAGTTGAAAACGTTTCCTCAAAAAATATCCGTTGATACCGGCCGTAAAAAAAGGGCTCTGTGATTTACAGTACTTCCATGAATTTCAAAAGGAACATTGCTAGGTATATTCACAATGATGAAAATCAGACTTTCAGAACAATTGCACTGCAATTCAGAAGACAAATTTTTAAATGCTGTAAAACCCCTTTGCCCAATGAAAATATCACTGTGCAAGATGTTATGGAGGGTGAAGCCGAAACACCGTCATCTTTGGCAGAGTTCTTGCGGTGCAGACACTAGAAATTATACCTCTGAGAAGAAGAAAAGAAGAGTTCATTCTATTTGTGAGGACTCAATTTTTTGCGCCACCAATGAAGTGATAAAGCCTTCAAAGCATGTACAGTTGGAAATGGCAATGAAATCACAAACTGGAAGCAGAAAAATTGTGGACGTTCTGAATCGTCTCGGTCACACTGTGAATTTTAATTTCGTTGAAGAAGTTGAAACGGAGCTTACTATAAGTGCAACACGGGAACACAGAGCAACACCTGTTGGAATCAGATCTGTCGGCGATCTCATGACTGGTGTAGCTTGGGTTAATTACGATAGTTACGTGGATACTATCGACGGTAAATGTACCCTTCATGACACCGTTGGAATCTGCTCCCAGAATACAGCAAGCGAAGAACAAAATATACTGACGGAAAAGCCACTATCTGACCAGACCACAAGCAACGTGCCAAACCATCAATGCTGATCTGGAAACATACAGAAAGAAACCTAAAATGACAATATCACGTTATCTAGTAACAGATGATCTCAAATGGAAAGCTCCTGAATCATACGAAAGAGTAGTGTTTCTCGACAGGGGCGTAACTAGGTACCCGCAGCCCCCGCGATTGCGGGGGGCCCAAACTTTTTGAGATTTTATGGGCTCCCCAAGTAGTCTGTGTTTGAAGAAAAATTCAATCGGAAAGATTTGTGCGTACCTACAATTCATTTTGGGGCCCCCAAACTCGGCTGTTTGTTTGAGTTGCGAGCTACGAGTTCGCAGTTTTTTAAAATTCTAACTTTCGTTTTTTTTTCAGCTTTAGAATTTTTTTAGCCCCTGAAATGTCCTAAATAAATCCCCCTTGCTTAACATAGGCTCCGACTTGGCGAAACTTTGCACTAGATACTTCTACTTATTCTTTATTGGACGTTTTGAGCTTATTGAACTTGGCCGATCTGGTGGAAATGCGAAATGCGAGTGAATTGATTGAATTCATCACTTTTTTGTTTCTAAAAACTTTCTTCTAGTCCAGTCAAATTAGCCCATAATGGCGGCCAATCGTGCATTGAATCATAGGGTTGTAATTTTTCCAGAAATGTATAGAGGGTGGTTCCCTGAACAACGCCTAATAAAGTCCCTTTGATTTTAGGCGCCGCGGGGCGGGAGAGGGGGTGACAAATGTCAGTTTTGTCAGTTTTGAGCGTTTATCTCAGAAACCGTGCGTCGCACGGAAATTTCATGCCAATCAAAATTGAAGCTGATGAAATTTCCTTTCAAACGGTGTATCCACGTATTACCTAGGTGTTATCGATTTTGGGATATGAGCCGTTGGATATAAAATTTTTTCAAAAAAGTGGTAGAGCCGATTAGAGTATTTCGTCAAGTTTTCTTTTCTAACTCACTGCTCAATAACTTCCGAGATAACTCCGAATTATTTTACCTTATCCCAATCAAGACCAGGGCCCCATTGGCACCAGACAGTGTCCTAATTCATAATGCCATTTTTATATTCAACGGCTCATCTCCCCAATATCGGTAACACTTAGGTGAAGCGTAAATACACCATTTTGAAGAGAATTCCATCAGCTTCAATTTAGATCCGTGCAAAATTTCTGTGCGACGCACCGTTTTCGAGATAAACGGTGAAAACTGACCAAAGTGACATTTGTCACCCACTCCCCCGCTCGGCGGCGCCTAAAATCGAAGGGACTTGATCAGGTGTTGTTCAGGGGACCACCCTCTGCACATTCCTAACAAAATTGGAACCCTATGATTTTATGCGAGATAAAAACCTTATTTGACTGGACTATTCGTGTTTGTACCGTCAAAAAAATGACGGTGAATTAGGGCGATTCTCCTAATAGCCCAGGTATTTTAGATCAAAATTGACCACAGGGCCGGGCCTAGCAGGCGTGCAGTGCGTGCCTGCACGCAGGCGGCAAGTCATAGGGGCGGCAATATACAGGGTGGAAACTTCAACCTGCTTAAATTTAGTAATTCAATAATCAAAAAAACATTTCACTCAAAACCTCGGACAAGTCGATTATTAAAATGCCATATTTTGATACAAATTACGTGACCTTGACAATGCCAGGAGCGGCGCAAGGGACAGAAGCTCATTTTATCTAACCTAGAAGAACAATTTTAATCCTGCCCTGACTCACAAAAAAAAATTGCAGCGTTCAAAAAGTCAGTGTTTCTATATCGAAATGGTGGCATTTTCTTGAAATCTGAAGCAAGTACCATCTGTTGAGCCATTTTAGCTTTCAACACACTGATAACGTGACCTATCGACTTTGACAACACCAATGGCGGCGAATAAATGGGAAGAAAATGCCATATTTTTGATAGGAACCATGATGCTGACTTTTGAACGCCGCCATTTTTTTGTTGGGCAGGATCTCAACTGTTTTTATAGGTTAGATAGAGGATCAAACAAAGATGAAAATGTGATTTTTTTGACCTCCCTTTGTACTTATTTGAAAAAATTGGGCTCCTGCCTCTTTCGCCGTTCACGGTCATTGTCAAGGTCACGTAACTAGTACCAAAATGTGGCATTGTGAATTTCAAAATCTACTGGTCCGAGGTTTTTGTGAAATGCTTTTGGTTATTGAATTACTGAATTCAAACAGGTTAAAGTTTCCACCCTGTATTATAAAGTTGAATTTCAAAGGATTCTTTTCATTCCCGTATTTGGGGGGGGGTCTCCACTGCCTGTGAGGGGGCGGCAATTTTTTGCTGGCACGCAGGCGGCGAATAGGCCAGGCCCGGCCCTGATCGACCAAAACCTAAAAAAAAACAACGTAAGACTGAAAATTGGTAGAACGCTTCCACTTTAACCCCTCAACTACATACTGGAAGTCCTAAGGAATCCTATGTACGCTTCATCGGTTTTTGGCGGCAAAAAGGTGTAAGTGACAATAATTTAGGAACTATCTATTAGAATACGCGATGAAGCTTTGATACAGCTGAAAATTGCTGAAAATGGTCTTTTTGGCCAGTTGAACAACATATTATTGGAAGTTACTGAATATTTCATATCCGCTTCATCGTTTTTCAGCAGCAAAGAGGTATAAGTGACATTGCTTTGCTAACTAATAATCAAATCACGCGTTGAAGTTCCAATACAGCTAAAAATTGCTGAAAATGGTCTCCTCGGCCAGTTGAACAACATGTTGAAGGTCCTAAGAAATCCTATGTCCGCTTCATACTTTTTTTTTTAGCGGCGAAAAGGTATAAGTGACATTGTTTTGAAAACTATTCTATTGAACACGCGGTCAAGTTTTAATACAGCTAAAAATTGCCGGAAGGGGTCTCCTTGGTCAGCCTAACAACATATTGAAAGTCCTAAAAAATACTATGTCCACTCCATCGGTTTTTGGCAGTAAAAACGTTCAAGTGACATTATTCTGGGAACTATTTATTAAAACATGAGTTAAAGTTTCAGCACAGCTGAAGGTTGGTGAAAAATAGTATCCTTTGTTAGTTGAATCACATACTAAAAGTCCTGAGAAATCCCATGCGCGCTTCATGTTTTTTGGCGGCAAAAATGTATAAGTGACATTATATTGTAAACTATTTTTTTGAAATACAGGTTAAAGTTCCAGTAGAGCTGAAAATTGCTGAAAATGGTCTCCTTTGTTAGTCGACTGTACTAGTCCGAATAGACTATTTTCAGCAATTTTCAACTGTATAGCAGCTTCAACACATATTTTGAACAATAGTTTCAAGAAATGACCTTATACTTTTTGCCGCCAAAAGACGATGAAGCGGACAAAGGATATCTTGGGACTTCCATTATGTTGTTCACATGATCAAGAAAACCAGTTCCAGCAATTTCCAGATGAATTGGAACTTCAACGTCTATTTCAATAAATAATAGTTTCCAAAACAATGTCACTTATACCTTTCTTCTGCCAAAAAACAATGAAGCGGACAGGGATTTCCCTGGTATTTTTAGTGTATTATTCAACTGACCAAGGAGACCATTTTCAGCAATTTTCAGCTGTATCGAAACTTCAACGCGTATTCTAATAAATTATAACAAAAAAAATTTCACTTATTCCTTTCTGCCGCCAGAAACTAATGAAGCGGAGGGAAGATTTTTTAGGACTTCCAATATGTTGCTCAACTAATCAAGGAGACCATTTTCAGCAATTTTCAGCAGTATCGAAATTTGACCGCCTGTTTGATTGAACAGTTTCCAAAACAATGTCACTCACACCTTTTTAACGCAAAAAAACAATGAAGCGAACATAGGATTTCTTAAGACTTGCTGCTCAACTGACCAAGGAGACTTATATTTTCACCTGTATCAAAACTTTAACCCGTATTTTATTAAATAGTAACAAAAAAAAAAGTCACTTATACCTTTCTGCCGCCAAAAGACAATGAAACGAACATAGGATTTTTGAGGACTTCTAGTATGTTGTTTAACTGACAATGGACACGTTTCAGCAATTTTCAGCTGTACTGAAACTCCAACTCGTATTTTAATAAATAGTTTCCAAAATAATGTCATTTGAACCTTTTTGCCGCCAAAAACCAATGGAGCGGAGAAATGATTTCTCAGGACTTTCAATATGTTGTTCAACTGAACAAAAAGATCATTTTCGGGAGTTTTCAGCCGTATTGAGACTTCAACGCGTATTTTAATGGATAGTTTCTAAAATAATGTCACTTACACCTTTTTGCCGCCAAAAACCGATGGAGCGGACACAGGATTTTTCAGGACTTTCAGTATGTGGTTGAGGGGTTGAAGTGGAAGCGTTCCACCAATTTTCAGACTCACGCTATTTTTTTCCAGGTCAAAACCTAAAATGCCTGGGCTATAATTCAAACATGCAGGAGGACTATTGGTTTTGACGCCAAAAGTTTTTGGTCAAATGAACTGAAAACTGTTGCAAATTGGTCACAATGAGTTGCTCTCCCAAAAACAGCTGTCAACATAATTGCTGGTTCCCACAAACAGATTTCAGAATACTGGCCATTTTTGGGTAACTTTTGGTAGATTCTCCTATTTTGAGTTTTGATCTTGAACAAATTTTCATCCTGTATCGTCCTGACTTGAAGTTTTGGCTTCAACACAAGCCTTATACGTTGGAGATCAATCAACATTGAGAAAAGTTATCTCCGAAAGCCGGAATCACTACTTTTTTCCGTTTTCTCTGTAATTAGAGGAGTGGAGGTGAACTTGAAAAACTATTCTGAGACACAGGTATACCATTTCCACAGAACAGGTTAGAAAAAATCTGAATTTTTTTTTGTCGATTGGGAGGGATCCAAATTTTTTACAATTTTGAGGTACCTCAATGTACCTTGTATAACAATGATAACAAAATATAGTTCCAAAAATGGAACGTAGCATCTTACAGCACAATGAAATGAGCTATCTAAGGAATAAAAAAGTTCTGAAATTAGTCAACCTCCTTTGAAGCTACGACATTTTGAATTCGACAGAAATTTTTGGGTGGCCCATTTCAATTGGTGCGCAGTTTAATATAACAACTCGTTCCTATCATAGTTCTCAACCATCTTAACTAAACTGCTCAACATCAATTATTAAAGTTAGCCACTCGAGATTCCTCTTCATTTCGAATAATCCTATCTCAGAAAAAAATTACTTTATGTTAAAAGGGCAGGAGTATCTGATAGCCATTTCTTTAACACTTTAAGAGCCGTTCATTTTTTATGAGACTGATAGCTGCATCTACGATATACAAGGTTGCAACTAAAGTAGTGTCAAAATGGTGCATTTTCAGCAGCATGCCAGCAGATTAACGGGTCTCGTAGACAAAAAAATAAGCTATCCCGCAATACTGCATTTTTCAATACAGTTCAATTTTTCCAAAGACAGTCTCATTCGAAGTGGAGCGAGATTTTTGACTGGATCACTTCTATTGTTGTAAGCAGCTGAGATGTAACTAAGACGCTTATTTTATTTCATCAACTAGAATCTCAAGCTAACTACCTAGTGTCGTCAGCTTCTGCACAGGTGGCCAGGTAGGTAAGTACGTCGTATGTATGTACTCGTAGAGACGTAAACAATCTAGATGTACGGCTCCTCCGCCAATTATGCAGGTGTGTGTCTTCTTCTTGCGTCGGAGTCTCCTGTGATCTACAAACCTCGTTGCTTCAACTGTTTTGCTCATACTCATAAGTCATAATATAAGGATTGTTTTCTCTTGCTCTGGCAATTTGTTTTTTTCGTGTTCAGTCAGTTTGATGTGATTGTTTTATTAATTTTATCCATTTAGCTTCATACTTGAGTTCAATTTGATTCTATGAATTTAATATAATTACATAGAGCGATCCCAATATTAAAAGAGTAGGTGAGGCGGCATTTGAGGCAAACGTTTCTAGGGACTTTTATCTGGTGACTTTTGTGAAACAAAGCTCTCCGACCAACCACAACACCAGACGATCGAACCGAACAACTGCACAGACACGTGTTTCGCCCCTACTGGGGGCTCATCAGTGCGCAGGCGTGATCAGCTCAACCATCCGATGCTGTGGCAGTCAGAGAACTCATGGTAATATACACCCAAGAGGACTCCTAATATGTGAGTCCTCCAAGCGGCGCCATCTATCAAAGGCATTCCGCAGATGCTATATTTCAAGGCATCAGGCATGCGAGGGAATTAACAGAATTCCACGTAAAGCAACACCGTCGCCAAGAGAGCATCGATGGTAGATGTACACATGTATACTCAAGCCGAGTAGAGCAATGTTAAACACAACAAACACGCGAATATAAATATTTTCGCGAGGAATTTCAAGAGCATGTGGGATCTGGATTTGACCGTTCAGGACACAGATTGTGTTTGGCAGGAGACATTTGCTAGCTTAAAAGCGCGGGAAATTTGAATACCCTATACCTACCGAAGCACTCCTTATTGTATCTAGTCCTTTTTGGTGACTTTTGGTTGGCAACACTGAATCTAGTGACTTTTTTGACAGGTCGTTGAGCATTGGATTTGTATTACCGGCATTTGACAGGTGGCGCGGGAAATTTGAAAAGTATTTGGTTTATCTGGTGACTTTTGGTTATTATCACTGAATCTAGTGACTTTTTTGACTGGTCGTCTAGCATTGGATCTGTGTTACCGGCATTTGACATGTGGCGGATTTTAACGTGCGAGGAATTTCAAGAGCATGTGGGATCTGGATTTGACCGTTCAGGACACAGATTGTGTTTGGCAGGAGACATTTGCTAGCTTAAAAGCGCGGGAAATTTGAATACCCTATACCTACCGAAGCACTCCTTATTGTATCTAGTCCTTGCAAGCTCTCAAGTGCTTTGGTTTCAATTTTTTTTTTGTATATAAACACAAGCAAATAGGACCATTTTATTAACAGACCAGTATACTATGCTAGTTACATGGACGATAATTACATACAGTTGAGGGTAGGACCTTAACATCATGATTTATTCGTAGTTTAATTTACATAACTGCATACATAGACAATTTCATCAAATTTAAAATGAAGCACAAACAAGTAATCATGAACAAATTTACAGTGTTGATCATACAAACATAAGTTAATGGAATTACTTAAAATCGAAGTACATATAAATGTTCGGTACAATTTCTTAGTTGCTTAAATAGACAAGTACGTCAAATTTGAATAAGGCACAAACAGGTGAGCATGGATGATTTTTCATAGCTAAGTATACAGACATTTATACATTACATTTATAAAGCTAAAACCACGGTAAACAAGTTGAAAAATAAGTGTAGAAGACTACATTATTTAGGTACACGTTATAAGACATTATTGACTTGAAATCGAAGCACATTCAATACAAGTTCCTGGCTGATTACCGTATACCATCACATGCAATTTAAAATAAGGCACAAACAGGTGATCATAAACGGATTTACATAGTTGATTATACATGAAAGACATACACACGAACATAAAATCGAAGTACATTTGACGATTTCTTAGTTGATTACATAATATACAATTACATGAAATTCAAAATAGGACACGAAGAGGTGATCATAAACAAATTTACAGTGTTGAATAATACAAACTTGAATTACTCAAAATCGAAGTACATTTAATACAATTTCTTAGTTACTTACATAGGCAATTACGCGAAATTCAAGTGGGGCCAAAACAGGTGATTATGAGCGATTTTTTATAGCTGATTACACAAACATTGATTACTTTGAGATAGGAGTAGGTACTTCTAATACAATTTCTTAGTTGATTATACCATAAAAAAATTACTTGAAATTTGAATTAAGGCACAAACAAATGATAATAAACGAATTTATAGGGTTGATACACAAATATCAATGACCTGAAATCGGGGTACATTTTTAATACAATTTCTCAGTTACAAACATCATTCACCCAAAGTCGAAGTACACTTAACACGACAACTTGATGGTCGGCAGTTCTGATGTGCCGGTCGCGAGGCAAAATGTAGGAATCATCATCATTATTGGACACAATTAACTCCTTCACGGAGCCAAAATTGAGTAGCTTGACACTCTTATAGCTCAGTTTGATTATTTTCACTTTGCAAACGACATCACTTCTATTCTCGGGTGCTGGGTAGGCGAAGCGGCCCACTGTTGGCTCTTAGAGAAAATCGTCGATAGTGTAAATTCAGTAACTGGATCAGGTTGACAGTATAATTCCAGTTATTGTAGTTGTGATAAGAACATTCCAGGTGATTACTAAAAAAAAAAAATCAAAAATTGTATGTAATGTCCAACAGGATATTATAATACAAGTTTCATAAGACATAGTATTGTTGGAGGGTACGGAAAATGAACGAGTGAATATGCTTTCACGGCCGTGAGGCTTATTGTTTGTAGGTATATGCATTTCGGCTACCTGAGAGGTCGCACCCAAAATAACGGCTCTTGCCAACAGGGAATTGGTTGAAGGCCTTTTTCTTATAATTTATAAGGTTATGACGGGAGCATAATTATTGAAAATAAAACATGCTAATTGTCGCAAGGCCCTTAAGATTGTGAGTGGCGTGACAATATCCTTCATGTAAACCGTGATAATAAGTTCGAATTTGAAAAATCTATACTGTTTATCCGCGTAACCAGTCTTTTTTTCATCAACTGTGACTTGCTAGGACGGTATACGCTGGTTTCTAGCAGTGACTGCGTTTCGATCGCAGCTTTCGATCTGCTCGAGTTTCGATCGGGTCCAGAGTGGCTTCAGTCAAGCGCGTTTTTATCGTCGCACGTTCGATCCGCTCCACTTAAGTTAGGGAACACGTTAAAGGACACGTTAGGGACACGTTAGGGACACGTTAGGGGACACGTTAGGGACACGTTAGAGACACGTTAGGGACACGTTAGGGATACGTTAGGGACACGTTAGGGGACAATTGAAGAGTACAAGGGTGACATTGAAGTGGACAATGAAAGGGGACAATCGATGGAGACAAAATAATGATGAGATTATTCATCATGCTGAGATAAGTAAAACGTGAAATGAAGAGTATCTGTATATTTGAATGAGCGGGAGCAAAATATCCAGAAATGATAGAGCTTTTGATAACGGTAGAAGGTAGAGCTGCAGAAAGCAACAGAAATATTTCCGAAAAAATTCAAAGCACTATAACTAAAGTCCTACGAGAGACTCAGGTTAGAACAAGGCCCGAGTTTTCGGTATTTTCAAGTCTATGTTAGCACGCTTGGTGCGAGAAACTAGAGAGAAGAAGGCCCTGTCATCGCATATATCCTACAAAATATTGAAAATAGCTCAGTTTTCTTGAAGAATATGTCCCGAGCTAACATATCTTCAACAAAACAAGTATAGACACAAAAAAAATTCCAACGTCGTAGGTGCGGAACCAGTCTATCTACATCTGCAATACACTCGAGATCTTATCAATCAGAAGCAACCTTTCCTCAAAATCTAAAAACGACGGACAGCGGTGAGACAATAGATGATGAAATGAGTGTAATACGACTTTGTCCATGATGCTTCTACCGATTTGGATTCTCGACAAAAGGTCAATCTGCACCAATAAGAACCTATAGAAATCTCTCCAAGTTAGGCTCCAGCCTCAAGAGAAGTGGCAAAGAATTTCAGTGGATTGAAAAAAATGAAGAATATGGCTGTCCCACCGACCCAGGCGCAGTTACAGATAAGTTAGTATATTTAAAAACTTCCAAAAGTTCTAATGTTGGCGAGGTACTTTTATTGGAGGGAAGACGACGAGAAAGTGAGATAACAATATTAGAAGAGTCAACGGGTTGCGTTCGACCTTCTATGCGAGCTTGGATTCTTATATCCAACATCATCAGCTGGCGAAACCATATTTGTCTCTTCGACAGTCAAACCCTTTAATTATTGTAAGAAATGACTGCAAATATTTGTGAATGAAAATTCTTAGACTCTTGTTAGTACATAGATAGATTAAATAAAATCTTTCATATTTAAAGTAAGGATAGGAATATGAAAATGTTTTTAATCTGAAATGAACAAAGCTGTAACCAATAACTAGTGCGTATTTTTATTTGCACAATCTTCTCCCATGGGTACATCCTGGAAGGGCCGAGTTAAGTATTTAGAGGCACCATTCTGATACTACGCATATGGCTTGGTACATATTTGATCCGGAGATATTTGTAGCTTGAAGAGCACTCGTCAGCGGGTGGGCAATGCTGCAAAACTCTCTTGTTAATTTCTTCGGTCGCGCTACCTACACTACTGGCTACCTCTCGTATTCATTCGTTCTTTCTCAACCTGGTAATCAAAGGGTATTTATTGAAAATTCAAGGTCGGTCAAGTAGAAAATTCTTATAAAATGCTGGCTTGCTAGAGTCGTTTATATTAGACCCTCAGGTACTTGAAAGATTTCAGTAGGCAGGTGTGCTTAATGCAATCGATAATCGCTAACATTTTAAGCTAATACCTTCGAGCATTGATAAACATTAGGTATTTTTATGTAAATTTGTCCATTTGTTGATAGTTTTTCTTAAAACATCTTTTAATAGATCTCCTGAATACTTATATCTTTCATATTTTTTTATTTTTACATTGCCGTACTGGACTGACAAAACTCAGCGCTGATATTTTCCAAGTCGGACCATTATGTGATAAGTACAAAGTAATTTTCAAATAAAGTTTCCATTTATATAATAATTATTGATTATCTGGCGGCTCCGTGAATATTGTGCATATGATACTAAAAATGCCTGTTGAGACACGATCTTTCAGGTAAAAAAATAAATAGCTCAGGGCTTTTCAGGTAAGAAGCTACGAACAATCACCCAGTCGACAGGTGGTGGTGGTGCGTTTGCATTCGTTATCTAGCAGCCTCATGGGTTGGTGCTGTGCCGTGTTTGTGTTTTTCGGATCAGTTTAATTTTCACTATGTATATGCGGACAATTCATCTATTTCAGTACATATTCTTATGGAAGCACATTACTATATGTACGGGTTATATTTAAAAAAAAATTGAACTTTCTTTTGACAAACATTTTTATTTCGATACAAGCCCCTGGTCGATAGTTCCGTATTTTTGAAAACGACTGCAAAGCCGCGGCTCGCTGTATATTATACCTACCCCACGCAAAGCTGAGTTAATATAAGCTAAGAAGTTAATTCCATCGATCTTTTTCAATGTAATGTCTCCTGCTTATGCAAAAAAAAACAAAATATCACCCACAGACTCGATGGTCAAACTTTATTGAAAAAAAATCAATCTCTTGTTAAAACTCTGTGGAATGACTACAGTTGATGAAAAAAAGACTGGTTACGCGGATAAACAGTATAGATTGTTCAAATTCAAACTTATCACCACGGTTTACATGGTGGATATTGTCACGCCACTTACGATCTTAAGGGCCTTGCGACAATTAGCATGTTTCATTTTCAATAATTATGCTCCCGTAATACCGTCATAACCTTATAAATTATAAGAAAAAGGCCTTTAACCAATTCCCTGTTGGCAAGAGCCGTTATTTGGATGCGACTTCCAACTTCTCAGGTAGCCGAAATGCATATACTTAAAAAAACTAAGCCTCACGGTCGTGAAGGCATATTCACTCGTTCATTTTCCGTACCCTCCAACAATACTATGTCTTATGAAACTTGTATTATAATATCCTGTTAGACATTACATACAATTTTTGAATTTTTTTTTTGTAGTACTCACCTGGAATGTTCCCATCGCAACTAGAAAACTGGAATTATACTGTCAACCTGATCCAGTTACTGAACTTACACTATCAACGATTTTCTCTAAGAGCCAACAGTGAGCCGCTTCGCCTTCCCAGCACCCGAGAATAGTAACTTTCATTATAGTGGTATACCCAACGCTTGCGCCAAATTTTGGCGTCAAATACAAAATTTGCGAACAAATGCTACAAAATCGCAAGAAAAACCGCCACAAAGTTGAAAAATACGCGCCGCAGCGAAAAGGGTAATAGGCTAGAGGTTAATACACACTAGTGATTACTCATTTTTCATCAAAAAGTCCGCATTGTTCAATAAATTATAAATAACTGCGTTTTACATTGATCGGATGTGCGTACGCAACCCATAACGCAACCCCCACCAACTCTATTTTCAGTTTGACAAGCAACGGCTGTGACTTTCCGCTGCTGTCTGCTGTCAACGTCAACTATTTATTCGCCATTTTGAAGTTCGCTCCGAGTGTCGTACGTTTGTGAACAAGTGGGCCGCTATTCTTGAATCGTGTGAGAAAAGTCCCTGGGAGTAAAATACATTCCGCAGTACCGCAGTCACTGATGTAGCGAGTGTTGCCTAAAATCGTGGTTTTTAGGCAACTTTCGCTAGTCAAACTGAAAATAGAGTTGTTGGGGGTTGCATTATGGGTTGCGTACGCACATCCGATCAATGTAAAACGCAGTTATTTATAATTTAATGAACAATACGGACTTTTTGATGAAAAATCAGCAATCACTAGTGTGTATTAACCTCTAGCCTATTACCCTGTTCGCTGCGGCGCGTATTTTTCAACTCTATGGCGGTTTTTCACGTCATTTTCTAGCATTTGTTCGCAAATTTTGTATTTGACGCCATTATTTCAGAAGACGAGTATGCGCGCTGATGGCGCGCTGGATAATGAAAGGTACTATAGAAGTGATGTCGTTTGCAAAGTGAAAATAATCAAACTGAGCTATAAGAATCCCAAGCTACTTAATTTTGGCTCCATGAAGGTGTTAATTGTGTCCAATAATGATGATGATTCCTACATTCCGCCTCGCGACCGGCACATCAGAACTGCCGACCATCAAGTTGTCGTGATAAGTGTACTTCGACTTTGGGTGAATGATGTTTGTAACTGAGAAATTGTAATAAAAATGTACCTCGATTTCAGGTCATTGATATTTGTGTGATCAACCCGATAAATTCGTTTATTATCATTTGTTTGTGCCTTAATTCAAATTTCAAGTCATTTTATATGGTATAATCAACTAAGAAATTGTATCCAAAGTACCTACTCCTATTTCAAAGTAATCAATGTTTGTTTAATCAGCTATAAAAAATCGCTCATAATCACCTGTTTTGGTCTCACTTGAATTTCGCGTAATTGCCTATATAAGTAACTAAGAAGTTGTATTGGATGTACTTCGATTTTGAGTAATTCAAGTTTGTATTATTCAACACTGTAGATTTGTTCATGATCACCTCTTCGTGCCCTACTTTGAATTTCATGTAATTGTGTATTATGTAATCAACTGAGAAATCGTCAAATGTACTTCGATTTTATGTTCGTGCGTATGTCTCTCATGTATAATCAACTATGTTAATCCGTTTATGATCACCTGTTTGTGCCTTATTTTAAATTTCATGTGATGGTATACGGTAATCAGCTGGGAACTTGTTTTGAATGTACTTCGATTTCAAGTCAATAATGTCTTATAACGTGTGAATAAGGTAATCTTCTCCACTTATTTTTCAACTTGTTTACCGCAGTTTCAGCTTTATAAATGTAATGTATAAATGTCTGTATATTTAGCTATGAAAAATCATTCATGCTCACCTGTTTGTGCCTTATTCAAATTTGACGTACTTGTCTATGTAAGCAACTGAGAAATTGTACCGAACAACCGAATGTACTTCGATTTTAAGTAATTTCAATAACTTATGTTTGTATGATCAACACTGTAAATTTGTTTATGATCACTTGTTTGTGCTTTATTTTAAATTTGATAAAATTGTCTATGTATGCAGTTATGTGAATTAAACAACGAATAAATCATGATGTTAAGGTCTTACCCTCAACTGTATGTAATTATCGTCCATGTAACTAGCGTAGTATACTGGTCTGTTGATAAAATGGTTCTATTTGCTTGTGTTTATACAGGGTTATTCAAAAGTCCGGAATAAAATTCATAATTTTTTTCCATATCTGTTTCGGAAAAAGCGCTCGAACCGGTCGATTTTTAAAAACGGTAAGCCATTTTTCCATGACACGTGTCATGTTCTATCGCCAACCCCCTAACCCCAAGCCACCCTTAGTATTTTTTTTTTCAAATGGCATCCTATGGCTTGTGGGGGCTCGTTGGAAAGCTTATCAAAAACTCTATTCAGATCTATCATTGAAAATTAGATCTGACGCTTCACCATGAAGTTTTGAGGATATCCAGTTTTACTTAACAATCCGGAATAAAATTCAAAAGTTTTTTCCATATTTATTTCGGAAAAAACGCTCGAACAGGTTCGATTTCTAAAAACAGTAAGCCGTTTTTTCATGACACGTGTCATGTTTTACCATCAACCCCCTAACCCCAAGCCACTCTTGGTATTTTTTTTCAAATGGCACCCTATGGCTTGTGGGAGCTTGTTGGAAAGCTTGTCAAAAGTTCATGGTGAAGCGTCCGATCTAATTTTCAATGGCAGATCTGAATAGAGTTTTTAGTTTTTAACAAGCTTTTCAACGAGCCCCCACAAGCCATAGAGTGCTATTCGAAAAAAAATACTGAGGGTGGCTTGGGGTTAGGGGGTTGACGGTATCACATGACACTTGTCATGGATAAACGGCTTACCGTTTTCAAAAATCGACCGATTCGAGCGTTTTCTCCGAAATAAATATGGAAAAAAAATTATGAATTTTATTCCGGACTTTTGAATAACCCTGTATACAAAAAAAAAATTATTGAAACCAAAGCACTTGATAGTTTGCAAGGACTAGATACAATAAGGAGTGCTTTGGTAGGTGTAGGGTATTCAAATATCCCGCGCTTTTGAGCTAGCAAATGTCTCCTGCCAAACACAATCTGTGTCCTGAACGGTCAAATCCAGATTCCACATGCTTTTAAAATTCCTCGCACGTTAAAATCCGCCACATGTCAAATGCCGGTAATACAGATCCAACGCTTGACGACCAGTCAAAAAAGTCACTAGATCCAGTGATAATAACCAAAAGTCACCAGATGAACCAAATACTTTTCAAATTTCCTGCGCCACCTGTCAAATGCCGGTAATACAGATCCAATGCTAACCGACTTGTCAAAAAAGGTCACTAGATTCAGTGTTGCCAACCAAAAGTCACAAGATAAAAGTCCCTAGAAATGTCTGCCTCAAATGCCGCCTTACCTACTTAAAACTTCAACTCACTTGATAGTTCAACATTTGCAATGACGAACACTTTCATCGAGACTGTCCAAATTTCATGACCAAACTGAGAACTAGTGCAATACGAGCATGGAATATTGAACACTTCACTTTGTACAATTTCCTACTTGAGCATTTGTTTATCAACCAGTCACTTCCGAGATGATAACATTTTAAAATGCTGCAAAGAACATATTTTTCGTCACGCGGTGCAAACTACACCTGATTTTGCCGGTTATATTTTTCAGTATTATATTATATTTTCAATGCAGAATTTAACAAAAAATTTTTTGCTCCCACGATTATTTGCGTCAGGTCAACGGTTTGACCAGAATATGCGCGAAACCAACACCATGTCATCGTCAGAGGGTGGTCTTTACCCCGTAATTTGGCTGGCGCTAGTGGGACCGCAAGTGATTTTTTGTCGGTGGTAGAGAACATGTTTCTGATGATTTTCGCAGAAATTCAGCCCTCGGAAATGATGTTTAGCTTTCCTATAATAAATGAACAACGGCTTCCGGCCTACTACAGTTTTAGTAAAAAATCTTGTCTGATTGGTCTGGAACAAGACATTTCGTTGTCAGATTTGTTCATTTCTTGTTCAGCCAGTTTGTGGCGAATTTAAAGTGAATATTTCATCCATTTTGCTGATAAGGTAAATAAATGCAAATTTGAGTCCACTTTAGGTCAATCAGACTCAATCAGAAAGCAAGGCATTTTTTTGTCAGATTTAGCATTTTTGTTGTCCTGGGCATCAGAGTTTCACACCAGATTTATCCCATCCATTTTTTTATTAGGCAAATGAATGGTAAAATTCACCATTTCCCACCTCCCGCCCTGTACGAAGGCAAGGCGTCTGCTTCATAAAACAAACATTCAATAGAATCCCATCAAAAACTATATATGCTACTGGGGTCAAACCGCATTTTGCTTATGATGTAAATAAAACGTTGTTAGCTCTTGGTCTAATCGCCCAAAACGTGGGTTTTGTATGAAAACAACGAACACGTAAGTTGGCAACACTTCTTGTCAAAGTGACAGTCAATGCAATATTTGCGAATCAATAGATAAAACGACCTTCCTGTAGGGTGTTTCGTGTAGGCCTTCAAGGGTGGGATAATGCTGGTCTAATAAATTTTACATTTACATTTTGTTTGACAGCTGCAGTGGAGGACGTGGGAAGGGAGAAGGGTGGGAACCACGAGTGACAGTAAGTGCTGCCAACCTAGCAGAGATTGTTTTCATACAATACCCAACTTTTGACGTCATCACTAATTGAGCGTATTCCGAGTAATCTACCGTATGATCAAAATTTTCCTTCTTCTAGGCAGGCTGTGTTCTGGTCACTGGCAGGCAAACGAGACTGATTTTGGCCAGGCCACAGCCTGCCTAGAGGAGGGAAGTTTTTGATCATACGGTACCTATCTGTGCGCACATTGAAATCACCACAGTATTCAGGATAGTATTTTACATTTATTGGCAAGATAGGGAAGTGAAAGTATTTTGATGAGAAAAGCTTCTACTTACCGCATCGATGATTTGGTCAACTTTCAACAGGCGCTTGGGGCCGAGTTCCGGAAGCTCCTCCCGGCACAGTGGGCAGTTCGTATTGTCCAGACGCCACATGTTCAGGCAGAATTCACAAAAAATGTGCTGGCACCCGGTGAGGCAGGCATCCAAGGCTACATCGAGGCAGACGGCACACTGCAGCTCGTCTGCGAGAACATTCAGGGATTCCTCGATCGATGAAGTGCGGTCCAGGAAACTGCAGATTACTTTCTGCATGTCTTCCATTGACAGGTTGTTGGTGCCATTGACGGAGGTCCTGATGGCTTGCCTCAAGTCTTGCGAGGTTTCAATCGCGTCGGAGGAAATCATTTTCAATTCGCTGTTATTATTTTTCGGCAAAAAGCCTGACAAGGCGATAACTTGATGAATAAAAATGGATAGAAAAACTCGAGGATCACACACATACTTATAGTTCTTAAGCGATCGGGCTACGTTGTTTGTTGGTACTGCTGCAAGCGGTAAGCAGTAAGCAGTACCAACACTATCTACAGGACTTTGAATTCCAGTCCCTTCCCTCGTTCTTCACATATACAGGGTGGTCCATCCTAGCGTAATTATCCCATAGCAGTCTTACCCTTCAAGATAGAGAAAAAGATGTAAGGAAGAAGTTATATGGTTTGATGAGACCTATAACCTCAAATTATTTTCAGCTATACAGGGTGTCCCATTTTGACGAGATCAACAAAACGTCAACTTTTTTAAATAGAACACCCTATATTTTTTTACATTTTCGGATTCAGCTTCTTCAATTGTCTTATGCCTGTATTTTTGTTTCTGAATTGTGTGGCAGTGCTACCAACTAAAAATTAAAAACTGAAAAAAAATCGCATTTCCACAGTTATCTTGAAAAAATCGTAGCGGCCTTGCTTTTCAAAACTAAGAGATGAAACTTGACATGATGATAGTCAAGTCACAGACCAATATACCAATGTTAAAAATTTGCGATTTCTTGATACAGGGCGTTCACAAAAAAAAATCAAACTTTATAATTTTCAAAGTCTCATAACTCATTTTTTTCAAATAGCATGCCCCTATTTTTATAACGTTATCTGATAGCTTTTTTATCCTCTTTCATTTTTACTAGGGATACCCTACCCTTGAACTTCATTTTTTTCGAGATAATCGGAAATTTTCACAAAATTTGTGATTTTTTATTTTTTTTCACAAATTGAGTTGGCCGTGATGAATGACAGACAAGCCAAATAGTACGCAACGCTCAATTAGTCAGTCCGAATATTGTCGAACAAAAAGAAAATGGCTTCAACGCAGAAAAAAACAAATTGGGATCCTGGATATCGGGATCATTACCAGAATATCATATCAATCATTTTCTCTCGCGTAAAGTCATTTTTCTTAGTTCGACAATATTCAGACTGACTAACTGAGAGTTGCGTACCATTTGGCTAGTCTGTCATTCATCACGGCCAACTCAATTTGTGAAAAAAAAATAAAAAAATCACAAATTTTGTGAAAATATCCGATTATCTCGAAAAAAATGAAGATTGAGGGTAAGATATCCCTTGTAAAAATGAAAGAGGATAAAAAAAGCTATCAGATAACGTTATAAAATTAGGGGCATGCTATTTGAGAAAAATGAGTTATGAGACTTTGAAAATTATAAAGTTTGATTTTTTTTTGTGAACGCCTTGTATCAAGGAATCGCAATTTTTTGACTTTGGAATATTGGTCTTTGACTTGACTATCACCATGTCAAGTTTCATCTCTTAGTTTTGAAAAGCAAGGCCGCTACGATTTTTTCAAGATAACTGTGGAAATGCGATTTTTTTCAGTTTTTAATTTTTAGTTGGTAGCACTGTTACACAATTGGAAAACAAAAATACAGGCATAAAACAGTTGAAAAAGCTAAATCCGAAAATGCAAAAAAATATAGGGTGTCCTATTCAAAAAAATTGACGTTTTGTTGATCCCGTCAAAATGGGACACCCTGTATAGCTGAAAAGAATTTCAGGTTATAGGTCTCATCAAACCATATAACTTCTTCCTCACATATTTTTCTCTATCTTGAACGGTAAGACCTCTATGGGATAATTACGCTAGAATGGACCACCCTGTACAGGGTGGCCCAACGAAAACAGAACAAAGGGGTTTTCGGGCATTTCACCTCATTTTTTTGGAAAGAGCTCAAACAGGTCGTTTTTATTATATTGAGGGGGACATCTGAAACATAAATTGGCGGAATTATATCTTTAGCCTCGTCTTTAGCCCCCTCATCACCACCCGCCCCAATGTCAAAGTTTCAAATAACACCACCCACTTTGCGATACATCGAATTGAAGAAAATTAAATTCTCTTTCTGAAAAGATATCTCTATAATTTTCAACCCCACCCCCCTCCTTCCTAAAATTGTCAGAGTTTCCAATGATATATTTTTGACCTCTTAATTCTCTCCAGTACAGTCAATGTCATCCTGCACAGCATCGAGGGAGAAAACTTTCTGTGTAAAAAGTGCCACCCAAATCCACCCCTTCACTCCCCCACTCCAACTTCAAAATCTAAAATGACACTACCTACTTTGTGAGACATCAAATCGAAGAAAATTGAACTCGCTCCCTGAATAAAATATTTTCAGAATTTTCGAAGAGCCCCCTCTTCCCCTAAAATACTCTGAATGTTCAATTTATCAGAAGAGGGGTTGAAAATTTCAAGAAAATTGTTTCCAGAAAGAGAATTCAATTCCCTTTTATTCGATGTATCACAAAGTAGGTGGTGTCTGTTAAGTTTTGAAATTGGGGTGGGGGAGAGGAAGAGGGTGAATTCGGGTAACACTTTTCTCCGCCAAAAGTTTTCTCCTTAGATGCTATTTAGGATGATGCTTGTCAAATTAAAGAGAATTGAGGGGTCGAGGATATAAAATGGGACAGTCAGAGAAATTTAGAGAGATCGGGGGTGAGGTTGAAAATATTGAAGATATTTTTTTCCGAAAAAGAATTTGATTCTCTGTGATTTGATGTATCGCAAAGTAGTGGTGTCATTTGAATTCATTTGAAATTGAGGTGGGTGGGGGTGAGGGGGCTGAAGATAGAAATTTGCCAATGTATGTTTCAGATGTCATCTTTGATATAAAAATCGACCTGTCTGAGCACTTTTCGAAAAAATGATGTGAAATGCCCGAAAACTCCTTTGTTCTGTTTTCGTTGGGCCATCCTGTACTTTCAGCTTTCAACGGTAAAACTCAATTTTGTACAGAAAAGTACTTATCTGCTTGGTACCATGTACCTTTCGGCCGTTGTCTTCGAGCAAAAGGTACACCATGACTAATTTTGACCATTGATTGACTCAGGTAGACGATTCGAGGAGGTCAGTTGAATGGAATTCATTTGGCATGTAATTTGGAACGGTTCCGGAATTCAGATGTTCTAGACTTCTCCCATTGTTAAACAACAATGTAACAATGGAACACTGAAACAATGTAACAAGGTGGATCACCAGAAATTTGGTTTTTTCATGATATTTTCTTTAGAGTGAGTTCTGAGGATAGGATTCAATACAACTTTCCAGATTTGAATACGTCGACCATCCATTTCACTTTCACTGATACCACTGAACTTGCCACTGAATGGGTAATGCACAGTTTTCATACGTCAAAAAACCTCGCTGTTTTGGTTTTATGCTTTTTCGCTAACTCATGCAGATCAACAAAGTATTTTTGAAAGTAAGCAGCGCGGTAAATTATCTGTTCTCGAAGCTTCCTCGAATTTTCTACCTGAGTAAGTCAATGGTCATAATACTCATAATATGTCATAAAGCACCTTTTGGTTGAAGACAATGGTCAAAGCGTAGCCTTGAGCCAGGTATAGGTTTTTTTTTCTGTACAACCATAGTAAGTTTTGTTGTTGAAAGTATAAATAGCGAGAGCTGGGACTGCATGGAGTTTAAAGCTCAGTTTGTACTGTTGATTCACAAGCCACCAAGCAACGCAGCCTTGTCGCTCCAGAAACTATAAGTACATCAGTGGTCCTCGAGTGTTCTCATTTTTTCATTTTCATTCATCGAGTAGCTATCACCTCGCTAGGTTTTTTGCCGGAAAATAATAACAGCGAATTGAAAATGATCTCCTCCGGCGCGATTAAAACCTTGCAAGACTTGAGGCAAGCCATCAGGACCTCCGTCAATGGCACCAACAACCTGTCCACGGAAGACATGCAGAAAGCAATCTGCAGTCTCTTGGAACGCACTCAATCGATAAAGGAATCCCTGGATGTCCTCACAGAAGAGCTGCAGTGTGCCATCTGCCTCGATGTAGCGTTGGATGCCTGCCTCACCGGGTGCCAGCACATTTTTTGTGAATTCTGCCTGAACATGTGGCGTCTGGACAATACGAACTGCCCACTGTGCCGGAAGGAGCTTCCAGAACTCGGCCACAAGCGGCTGTTGAAAGTTGACCCAATCATCGATGCGGTAAGTGGAAGCTTTTCCAATCAAAATATTTCCAATTACCCTGCCTTGCCAACATATAACGAGTGATTGAATGAATTACTCCTCAAATCGCCCATGATTCCTGGAAGTCTGGCGAGAAAACATGGCTGCCAATGAGACCGAGGCCTACTTTAAGGGAGGAGAAATTCATTCGATCACTCTTTACTATCTTGATTTGAACATGTGCACCACATAGGTTCTGAAATGTTGAACTGATACACAGGTCATGATGAGACACGACTCCTTGTACGAAGAAAGGAAGCTGCAACAGCAGATCAAGAGGAAGGCTCGGTTGGATATGAAATCACGAGCGGAAGCATGTAAGGAGAGATTGCGGAAATCTCTCGCCAGCATTGCTGTATGGCTACAGGAGTTGGCGACAATTTTCAAAGACAACTGCTGGTGCGAAGAAAAGGAGCACGAACTGAAAAATATTGCCAAAGCACATCGGGCTCTATTGGAAGAGTTGATTAACTGCTCAAATCCAATTCTTGAAACTATTGAGAAGAAAGTGGAAGAACTTGAGCGTTGGTTCCAAGGTTGGGCCGATGATATGTGGTCACGCTTAGATTCGTAGCTTTCGCGCACTTTTGTATCCGTTGATGTCAAACTGTATGCATCTGGGAGTCCTCGACCACCACTTTTATGAACAACTCCCAAATCAATAGAGATACCGACATTTTTTGCCTATTTTTAGATGACAGTATCTCGGGAGAAAAGTATACGATTTTTATAATGTCAATGATGCATGATAGATCCTTTTTCTAGCTACAAGAGACCAATATGAGCTACGTCAACGTTGACATCAAACATTATATACAGGATGTCAAAAAAAAGGAGTGCGAAATGGGACAGTTTTTAAACGTCGCGTAACTTTTCAAGAAAAACTCGCAGATTTCATTCTCAAGAAGACGAACTTGATATTTTGGAATGGGATTTTAATTTTTTTCATATCCTGTTTCTCAGAAAATTTTTGTATTTTCTGCGAACTTAAAATTTTTCCACTTCGAAGCGTCAAAATTAGGAAAGGGGGGGGGGAATTAGTTGCTAAATGTTCAAAACCAATAACCTCTTGTTCAAAAATTGGCTGTGTCACCTCAACTTCAAGTATCCAAGAACCTATGGAATTTTTGTTTTTGGAAATTGAGACTTTCTGAATTTTGAATTCTCCGGGAAAACCTCGAGTCTTTTTCCGAATCATCTTATTGTAAGAATTGTCAATCAAGGCTCCACTTCAAGCTCCATCATATAAGTCCGGTCTCAGAAACCCAAGCCAGTTTTAGATTTTCAACTGGAAAATTCCCGGGACATTGGAAAAAAATGATTGGAAAATGTTCAGGAACCAGTTACGGCTTGTTTAAAGCAAAATGGTAAAAAAACTATTTGCCGGATGAAAAGTTGGAAAGTTCGCTGATTTTCCAGAGAGAAAAACTTGAAAATCGTGCGTCGGATTCCAAAAATTTTTTTCCTTCAAACATTATTTCAATCTTCTCTCCAACTTTTATTTTCAGCATGTCTGCACCTGAAATACATATTTCGTGGGGCTCACCGCATGTCGAAGTCTGCACTGCAGTTTTTTCAAAGTTCAGAGAGTGTGCGAATTCAATTTTGAAAAAAATTACTGGCAAAAACCGGAACCATTTCGATTTTGAAAATGGATCTACCCAACGCCGAATCCAATCTACTGCCGAAATCAGTTGATTGAATCAGAGTCCTGCATCAAAAACGAGCCATCCTGGTCAAAACCCGAGTGATAGGCCCTCTCGGGTGGAAACGGCTAGGAGAAACTGTTCAAATTCACAACGTCCGACTGAAGTATGGTAAAAAACTGCAACTGCAGACTTTATTTGACTTTTTTGTTGTCCTGCTTCCAGCCAAATTTGGTTTCAATCCATTGGATAGATTTTGAACAATTGATTGGTAAAATTTTGAACTTTGACATTTTTCAATATTAGACATATGACAGATAAAGAAATGCTTCCAACTGTTCTGAATACATAACAAAGAAAAATGAACATACCCTTTCTAGATAATGAGTTCGCCTCCTCAAGAATGAAATCAGAAAAAATCTGCGAATATTTCTTGAAAAGTTTCGCGACGTAGAAAATTGACCCCCTTGGCACTTCTTCCTTTGACATCCTGTATGATCATGTATTATATCAACGATGACGTAGCTCATATTGACCTCTTGTAGTTGAACAATGGATCTATCAGGCATCTTTGATATTATAAAAATCGCTGACTTTTGACCCTAGATACTGTCATCTGTAAATTGTCAAAAATTTTCAGTATCAATATTCAATTGGGCGTAGTTTATTCCCCCTTTTCGACCATGCAAACTGAGGACTACTTCAAAACTGAATTTTGTAGTCCACAAAACTTGTTTATGTTTCGTCCTAGTGCGAAAAATGGAATTTTTTGTCTTAATGACGTTCTTTTCACGTTTAAGGGCCATTTCTATTTCCTTTCAAAAAAGGAGTTACAAAAAAAAAAGTGGGAATTACTCCGAAATTCAATTTTATGGTGTGACAGAAAGTTTTCACGTTTCGTTCTAGTGCAATAGAACGAGATTTTCTGCCTCGGTGCGATAGATAACCGCTTCTTCCATAAATGCGACAATACTCCCTTTCCACAATATTGCGAAAACGACCATTTTCTGCCTTGTTGCAAAAACGACTACTTTCTACTCCATCGAGAAAATGATCGTTCCCTGTCCTATTGCAAAATTTGACAAATTGGTCAGTTTGTTCGTAAAAGAGTAAGCTAACAGCCACAGAATACTTGCACCACACACTTGAAGATAATTATGATTCATCCATTTTATTTGTAGGGAGAACTGTCGGGATCTGGAGGGAATAAATCATGTAGACCCACTAGGAAAGGAACGGTTGTAAATTTGAAATTATCCAGCATAAACATGTTATGGTCCCAGTGGAAAAAAAAGATAATCTAGTAGCCTAGTGCGATAAATTGCCATTTCCCGTTCTAAAGCGATTTTCTCGTCCTATCAAACACAAAGTGATGATAACAAAAAAAAAGAAGGTAATTGCTTCCGAATCGGTTTCAATAATGTTAGGAAAGTGGTCACTCTCAATCCTAGTATGAAAAACGACGAATGAATGGCGACTTTCCATATTACGGTGATGTCTTCCGTTTCAAAGCTATTTTTAACTCCTGTGAAGGACGGAGTATTGATTGAAACCAATTGTGAATTGCTACCAAATTGAATTTTGCAGTAGAAAAAATGAGTCAGCTTTTCATTCTGGTGCAGAAAACGGCTTTTTGTCTCGTAGTGCGATTTTTGGCCACTTTGCACTCCACAGAAATTTTTACCTTTCATCAAAATCGGAGTCAAAATCATGAGAAACGATGAAAATTGCTTTCAAATTGAATTTTGTAGTGCAAAAGATTCACTTTGTGCTAGTGCAAAAAAACGGTCTTTTTCGTCCTAGCGTGATAAATGGTTCCATTCTGAGGCGTATTTTTCCTCTCATCAAAGTCATTTTCAGGGGAAGCCGGGGCAATTGGTTGCCATTTGAATGTCATAGTGAATTTAGTGCGATAAAAGCGATCACTTCCAGTTCCTATGTGAGAAAATGTCATTTTCTATCGCAGTATCATAAATGACCGCTTCCACCAAGGCAGTTTTGACCTTTCATCAAAACAAATGAGCTAGAATCACAGAAAAACTAGAAATTGCTTTGGTAAGTGTTTGTAGTGCAAAAAAAAATGGCCATTTTCCTGTCGTTGTGCGATAAGTGGGCATTTGCCGTCCCAAGGCGATTCTCACATTCTTGTGATGATTGCAAAAGAAGGAAATTGCTCCCCAATCGAATTCTATTCTGTGGAGAGCATGGACATTTTTAGTCTTAGTGCGGAAATTTTTTCTTATTATACTTACGATGAATGGTCACTTTCCGTTCTAAGGTGATTTGTAGGACATTTAATCAAAAATGAATAAAATAATAATGAAAAACAATGGCGTTTGCTTTCAAGCTGAATTCTATATCGCGAAAATGAGTGATCACTCGAAATGGTAGTAGTGCAAAACAAAACAGTGGTATTTTTTTTCCTAGCGGGATAAACGGTCACTTTCAAGTTCTAAAGCGATTATGTCCTCCTATCAATTTTTTCTTAAAGAACGGGAACAAGCTCCCCATCTGAATGTTATAGTGCAATAAAAGTGATCATGTTCAGTTCAAGTGGGAGAAAACGACTACTTTCCATTCTAGGGCAATTTTTATATTCTCTCAAAAACGAAGCAATTATCGCAAAAAGAATTGGAACTGCGCACAAATTGAGATCTATAGTGCAAAATAGTTATTTATGTAGTAAGAGCGTAAAGCGACTGTTTTAGGCCCGACGTATGTAAGTTGTGCCCGAGCATAGCGAGGGCACATTCAGACAGAGGGCCTAAAACAGGCTTTACGCTTGAGCTGCATACAACGTTTTTTACACGACCCATTCTTTTTTTGAATTTGATTTTGAACCATAAAAGCCGAAAAACTAAAAAGCGATTATAGATCGATCTAGTTAGCAATGACATTATGGGCACCTATGATTTTGTTTTCACTTGTCATTTAATAATTACCACTAGTGTCAGTGTCTTTTTTATTGAAAAGCACCCAGCATGAGTTTTCGTTTTTGAGGCGCTGCACTCCTCCCGCCGATGGCGATGGCTTCTCGAGCCACACTTGATCTTCTCTGCCGGAGAAGTCCAAAAAAAAAATACATGAGAACGTAGGTATACCTATACTTAGCTGAAAAATCCAAGGTGGTGAAGCCCCTTCTACTTTGTGGTCCGTGTTTTCCATGCTGAAGACAACCCTTTCAGTTAAGGACGACACGGATTTTACCGCAAAGTTACAGCCTACGTAAAGAGACAGGCAGACGGATACCTACAAACCAAAATATTCATTCGGCTACACGTTTTATGATGGTAACCACGGCTTCGGGCCTGAAATCGCGCTCTTGTATCGAAAACGGCTATTCAAATTTAGTATTCGCCTGCCCCCTCAAGAAAACTGAGCACGGAACTCTGATAAATAGGAATCCGGCCAGAGCCGTCAACGCACATAACCTCACTTTTGGAGTTTCGAATATGTGTATTTTCAAAGCAAACAATTCAACGAGAAGCTTAATAAGTGGAACCATACACCCTTCCCCGTCTTTGGGGGGTCCCAAATGCCTCTGAGCTGTGCATTTCAACAAATTTATTAGTTTGTGACATTTAATAATAATTACAGGCATTTGTTTTTTGACGCTTAAAAAACCAAAGCCCGAGGGCGTAAAAGTAAAAATTTTACGCCCTCGGGCTAAATGAGCCACTTTACGCCTGAAAATGAGGGTAAAAAGGCTCACTTTACACCCGGTCGTGTAAAAAGAATTGTTTTTTGTTTGTCCCATAGTGCGAAAACTGCCCTTATTCTCTTCTAGTTCGATAAATTTTCGTTCTGCAGCAATTCGACTGTTCACCCAAAACGGAGTGATGATAAAAAAAACTGTAAATCGCTTCAAAATTGAGCGTTGTATTGCCAAAAAGTGGCCACAACTTCAAAATTTCAAATTACACCATCCACTTTGCGATACATCAAATTGAAGAGATAGTGGGGTCGGTACAGTATTATACGCTGCATTTTTGAGTAATGCAATGTCTTTTGGCACACATGTTCTTAGAACCTGTTTAAACAATTTTGTCCATCGCCGCAAGCGAAATTTTAGTTCAGATCCTGTATACAGGGTAAAGAAGAAAAACAATTTAAAGAAATTGCATCTTTTGAACGGACAAAGGTAGTGTGGTGCCCAGGGAGAGAAAATAGTTTTTAATAATCTAATGAGTAGTCACAAAAATTATCCTAATAATTTCTTTTATTAGAATTTGCTTTAGTTGCAATTGAAAGTTATCAAATAGCTCTTCAGGTTTTAGACGTCAAGAAAAGCATTATTTTTACAACGAAGCCACGAAAAAATTATAATGATTAGACATAGAGAGCGACCAGGGAAGCGACGTTTTCCAAAGAACAGAATGACGCATACTTGAAGTGGCCGCACGTGCCATCCAACACAAAGGAAACTCAATCCGTGAGAAAAGACGCGAAGCGCAACATTCAAATATAAACAATCAAACCCACATATAAACAAGTGTCAAGCGAGGTGTTAACTGAAACATTTCGCGGCAAAAGAGCGATAAATAAAAATCTAAATAAATCAAATACCGCTTGACAGTTGTTTATACAAACTGACAAGTTTAATGGTTCTGACGCACACCAGTAGAAAAAATCTGTTGTGGGGCGACACAAAACTTTCCCGGCGGTATCCAGAGACGTCAGTAATGATTTTGATCGAAGTGTCCCTTCGGGAGGGGGCGATTCGATTTGGAAATTGATGAAAAAATTCTATTTAGTCGAGCGTTTAGCGAGCATCCTGCATCCATTGTTGAGCGGACAGAAAAAATGACAGGTTAGGTCAGTTTTCCAAGGTGATGAAATGATCCAAAAGGTAGAACTAGGTAGCTAACTGTTGTGATATCTCAAAAATGCAATGCTGGTTCCTTATTGAAATTTTTGTTCCTACTTCAGATATGATGATGAAATTACAAAAACTTGATTGAAAACTTTCACTGCATCTTTGTGTCAAATTTCAACTCTATATTTTCAATTTAGAGCTTGGGCAGACAAACCCAGACCCAATGTGCCACCTGAGGGCTTCCGATCAAAATCATCCACCCAAAGTCTAATCAGAACATTCCAGGCTGAACTTAGGCCTCCGTACCTGATTTCGATTTGATCGGATCAATAATTCGGTAATTATCGTGACAGAACCGCTTAATTTGTACGATCGCATGAGTGGTTTTATATTTTCAGGAGGAAAATTCCCGGGAAATTGGAGAGAAATTATTGGAAAATGTTCAAGAACCAGTTATCTATTCTCTAAAAGAAACATTCCAAGAAATCTGTTCACGGAATAAAAAGTTGGAAAATTTGCAGTTTTTCCAGAGAGGAAAACTCGGCAACTGTTGATCCGATTTCGAAACTTTTTCCTTCAAAAATTAGCTCAATCTTTTCTCTAACTTTTATTCACAGCATGTCTGCACCTAAAATTGATATTTCGTGGGGCTTACCGCATGTAGAAGTTTGCATTGCGTTTTTCTCAAATTCACAGAATGTGCAAATTTCATTTTGAAAAAATTACAGTCGGGAAACCGACACCGTGTCAACTCTGAAAATAGACCTGCACGACGCTCTATCCAATCTACTTTCGATATCAGTTGAAATTTTCCAAAAAAAGTCGATCCCCGAGCAGGAATAAATTTTTGAGTGGAGTCCTGCTACAAAAGCGAGTCGTGCTGGTCGAAACACCGGCGAGAGCCCCTCCTGAGTGGCAACGGCCAGGAGAAATTTCGAAAATTCATTACGCTCAACTGGAGAATGGTGGAAAACTGCAACTGCGGCCTTAATTTGACTCTTTTGTTGTGTTGCTTCCTGCCAAATCTGGTTCCAATCCATCGGATAGATTTTGAATAATCAATTGGTAAAGTTTTGAACTTTAACATTTTTTATTATTTGACAGATGACAGATAGAGCAATGTTTCCAACTGTTCTGAATACAGTTTTTTCAAGGGCTTTCAAATGACATATTGCAAGTTGAGTTCCGTGAGATATAGCTTCTGACATTTGATGATAGTGACAGTTGGGTTTGACAGATGACAGCCAAAAACTAATGGGCTCTTTTCAGGAAACAACCATGTTTGTATACCAAATATCAAGTCGATCCAGTCAACGTTACGGCAGTTATCGTGGAAGATCACAGACAGACACACATACACACACACATACCCGCCGGTGTAGGTTTGTGGCAACCGTGCATCAAACCAAATTGTGGCAGCTTTGATGAAACCATGTAGGTTGGGTACCCCTTTGCGTTAGCAACCCGTAAAACTGACCCATTTGGTTATACACTCCATGGGGGCGGCGCAGCATGTCCCCGAATATTCGTGCATATAACAAACTAGTGGCGTCGCTGCCACAATTAGGTGTCAAGTTTTTGTGCATCCAAGACGCCAGAATTCGGTGTATAGTTTGTGCATCGAAGACGCCAAAATTCGGTGTATAGTTTGTGCATCGAAGACGCCAAAATTCGGTGTATAGTTTGTGTATCAAAGGTGTCTTGTCTATAGTGTCTAAGTGATTATGTCGATATTTTTAACAATTCTCAAAGCGCGACAGTTTTGGATTGCTTTGGAAGATTTTGAATCTGTTTAGACTGGCTGATAGCCCCATTTATACACACTCCCTTGTACACATTCCCATTAGTGCAGTAAAGATAGCCAAAAAAGACCCCAAACCTTGAAAAAATTAATTCATGAAATTTTATAGCAGATATCGATTCAGAATTTCATTCTCTACCACATACTCAAAATCCCTGAAAATCCCAGTTGAGCATTCTTCTTGCGGCGCTGTCAAAGTATATCATGTTTGCTGCAACTAGTCCGAAAATGGTATTCTTGTTTTTGTCACACTAGAACTACATTGTTGGCTTAGGACTGTTGGTATATACTGCAGGGCATGACCAGACCTTCGTTTGAACCTCTAACTCGTATTTCACGAAAAAAAAACACGAAAGTCGCTTCAATTCCCAATTAACAGTGTTGATTGAAGATAATCCGAGGGTTAGTAACCAAGCTTATTAAAATCTGTTTGATTTGCGACAGAGGCATGAAATTTGGTATGGGTGGTCTTCATGGTCTTCTTTCCAAATGTAAGCATGACGCCTCGCCATATTTTGGTTAGGAGGGCCTAAGGACCCCCTTGAAAATTTGAAGTCTCAAGAACTCTCACAAACCACCGGTAAATATCGTCACACATTTCAAAAAGTAATCATTTGACTCTACACCAAACGTTGACAAGAGACACAACAGTTGTCGCCATGTACGCATTGTTCTTCGTGTTAAAAAAAAAATTCTTTGGAGTGTCAGAAAAAAACACAGTTTTTCATAATTTTTTAATCTAAGAAACGGTGAGTTGATCTGCTGTGTATCATCATTCACTAATTTGTATTTGCCGAAGCTATTCATGAAGTTTGTTTTTTGATACTGTCATTCTAAGGATGACAGCTCTCTAAGAAATGAGCCAGTTCAAGTGTGAAGTTCAACAGCGTTTTTCAATTGTTCCCAATCAATATGATCGACAATTTATATTTTGGATAGATAGCTGGAGCTGTTCTGTAACCTAATTTTATATGACTACACGCGGAACCAAGCGCAAAAGCATAGAAAAATTTTTTTTCGCGTCGCTCACCATCATGAAATTTGTGCTCCTAGGGTGTGTTGAAAATATTTCTATACCGTGTATTCACTCGAACTGAGTGCTTTGAAGTATTCCACGCCTCAATCCTTATTCTTTGTGCCTTCTACTTGACAACTGCAGATCGTATTGACGTTTGTCTATACTCTTTAGTCTGTATTTGCTGTTGTTTCGCCAAAGTAGTATGAAATTTGGTGCAATTCTAACAGTGATAGGTGGCGGTTAAAGAAAAAAATTTCGGGGCTTTCGCGCATCACTCCTCAACTAGTTATACTCAATAAAATTATAAAACAGTTGAAGCTATCCACCCAATAATAAATTGTCATTCATATCAATTGGTAACATTGAAAAAAACGCTGCTGAACTAAGCACTTGAATTGGCTGGTTTCATCTGGGATTGTTGCTTCTAGATGTCAATATGAAGAAATGGACTTCATCAATGGCTTTGGCGAATACGATTGGTGGATAATGATATGCGGAAGATGACTTTATTCCTCTATTGCATGAAAAAATTATAAAGACACAATTTTTTGTTACATTCCAAAGATTTTTTTTTCATTATGAAGAACATTGCGTACATGGTGATAACTGGTGTGTCTCTTGTTGAGATTTAACGTAGAGTCGAATGATCACTTTTTGAGATGCGTGACAATTATTTCAATGGTGGTTTGCATGAGTTTCTGCAACTTCAATTTTCAAGGGGGTCCCTAAGCCCCCCTAATCAAAATATGGCGAGACGCCATGTCTACATTTGAAAAGGGGACCATGAAGACCACTCATACCTAATTTCATGCCTTTATCACAAAAAGAACAGATTTTATCAAATTTGGTCACTAATCCCCGAACTACACTTGATTACCACTGGTAATTGCAGATTAAAGCGAGTTACATGTTTTCTTTTGCGGGAGATAGAATTTCAGCGGTTTAGATGACGTTCTGGTCATGCCTTGAAGTATATACCAACAGCTCTGAACTAACAATATAGCTCTAATGTGACAAAAGCGAGGATACAATTTTCGGACTTGTTGCAGCAAACATGATATACTTTGACAGCGCCGCAAGAAAAATGCTCCGATGGGATTTTCGGGGATTTTAAGTACATGGTAGAGGATGAAATTTTGAATCGATAACAGCTTCAAAATTTCATGAATTAATTTTTTCAACCCCAAAACCTATCTTTACTGCACTACATGTATCTTGCACGAATTCAACCAACCCCCACTCCTTCAAAACTACCGCCTTTTCCAAGTTGCTCCGATCTGAACCGGAATTTCTCGGTTGGATGAAGGAACTTGCGAAGAGAAGATAACTCAATGTTTCTCAACATCCCCCCCCCCGAAACCAGGTGAGAGAGTGAACAGTTTTAATTTCTATGATTTCAAGAGAATTGTTATGTTAAATAGAGAAGTTCGCGGGAGGAAAACCTCTTTTGTACCTTATACAAATTCAACCAACACCCACTCCGCCCCACCCCTTCAAAACTACCCCCTTTTCCCAAGAATCTCCGATCTTAACCGGAATTTCTCGGTTAGGATAGAGGAACTCTTGAAGAGAAGAAAACTCAATGTCCCTTTCCCCTCTCGCAAAACCGAGTGAGGGGGGGGGGGCAAAAAATTTTTATTTCTCTGATTTTGAGCGGATTTTTTGTGTTTGAGAGAGGAACGCGCGGGGAGAAAACTCGCATAATACCTTGCACAAATTCAACCAACCCGCACCCCACCTTACCCTTTCAAAACTACCCCTTTGGCCTTTTAGTGTTTTATTAATTCAAGAGGAAACTCACGGAGATAAAATCTTCTATAAACCTTTCACAAATTCCACCAACTCCCGCATCACCCCACTCCTTCAAACTACCCTCTTTTCTTAAGTACCTATCTCCGATCTGAACCGGCATTTTTCGGGTGGATAGAAGAATTCGCGGGGACAAGAAAATTCCATGACACTTTCCATCCCCTACATCCGTGAACAGGGGAAGGGGAAAGGAGCAAATTTTTTAACCTCTTCGATTTAGAGCAGCCTTTTTTTGTTTGATAGGGAAACTTGCGGAGAGAAAATCTCCTAAGTATATGCCTTGCACAAATTCCCCAGCAACCCCCACCTCACTCCACTCTTCCAAAAACCACCCCCTTTTTCCAAGTAGCTCCGATCTAAACCGGCATTTTTCGGTTGGATAAGAGAATTCGCGGGGACAAGAAAATTCCATGACACTTAATCCCTCACATCCTTGACACCGGGGAAGAGGGGAGGGGCAAATTTTTAAACTCCTTGATTTAGAGAGGCCTTTTTATGTTTGATAGGGAATCTCGCGGAGATATAATATCTATCCTAATGCTAATATTAAACAATATGGTGTCGTATTTGAAAATCAAATGTTGATGGCTCTTCCGATTATTTCCGGAAGATCGAATGGAAAGAAGTGTGTATAAGTATTACTCTATTTTTGTTTTAAATGGTAATAATTAAGTATTGTTGCTTTGGCTCAAATTCAAGTTTCTGTACTATCCCTTTCTTCCATGTAGGTACATACATATCTTTATAAACTGCTCAAAAGTGAATAGGGGTAATGAAAATTTCCGCATTTTGTAAAATGGGAATATCTCGAACAAAAATTCTCCGATTTCAAAAAGGAAGACAACGCCAGATAAAGCCTACTTCGGCTACGTGATGATGTAAAGGATAGTTTCATAATTGAAAATGTACATGATATACAGTGCGCCAAAAGGAAGAGGGTCAAAAGGGTAAATTGTCAACGTTGTGTCACTTTTCTAAAAAAAATTGTAGATTATTTATAATATCGTTTTTTGAAAGGTAGCAATAATATCCCGAAATGGTTTTTTAATTTTCAAATATTTCTTTCTTTTCAAAGGCTATGTGATTTTTTCAAAAATTAACATTTTTTTATTGCAATTCTCTTATTGGCCATATTATTGACGTAAATTTGGCAGATATGCATAAACTCACTTTGATACACCTTCCCACGAAAAAATTCACCCCAACGACCCCCAAGGGGGCTGCCACCCGGTGGACGCCAGCATTCGCTTTTGGAATGGGTTGAAATGAAGCATGCTGTGGCGGATACGATGCGTTTACCAATTCGGGGATCTTGACGTAACATCAGTAACTTCATGTCACATCGTAATTACCATGGTTACGATATCACCCCCCTTCTGGTCATTTTTGTACAGGGTTATCAATTCCGAAAGTTGAAAATCGATAATTCGAGAACGAATGCGCGTAGAGTTGAACTTTTTTTTAAATTTTATTGGAAATATTGGCGCATTTTTTGACATGTTGGAAATATTATTTAAGATATCCTCCTAAACTACGGGTAGGATAATTTGTCGTGTTTGATGTTTTACGTAAATGTTTCACCAATGTCATTGGCAACATAAGCATACACTCATGGCATACACTGTCATTTTCAAAATATTATTCAAAGTAAAAGGAGTCATTTGAGTTTAATACAATATTTGTTTATCAATAGCAGAGCATAAAACATAACCATGGACATATGGACACCCTGTGAAATTAACGTAATGGAGTATTATACTAGAATATTTTTTTGTCGAAATGGAAACTACATCGAAAAATAATTGACCCGTATTTTTTTATTCGGTCGAAAATCGAATCGTTTGGGCGTAATCGATAAAAGAAGATCAACTACTTGTGACTGCCTTTGTAAATGACGTCAGAACTAGTAAGAATTTAAGAGTTTCGTTTATTTATTGCGGCCAAACGATTCGATTTCTGGCTAAACAAAAAAATATGGGTCAGTTATTTTCCAATGTAGTTTCTGTTCCCATCGAAAACAAAATATTTTTTTCAAAATATAATACTCTATTGTAAACTCGGCATTTCCTAATCACATTTTCACCAATTTCGTTGTGACGGTTTATTTAAATATAATTACTATACAGGTTGTGGGTTACATGTTTTGTACTCTGATATTGATAAAATATATTGTATGACGCTCAAAAATGACTCTTTTATTTTGAACCTAATTTTGAAAATGACAGTGTATGCTTATGTTGACACTGAGATTCACTAATCAGGCTTTATTTAAAATGTTTTAGATTTTTTCATGGGGTCCCCTTCGCCCTCTAAAATCTCGAGTCCTAAGGGAACATTTTTTAGGTGCTGCGGGTCAAAACTTTCTAATGGGTGTGGACAACAACTGTGCAAAATGACTTGCTTGCTTGTATCATCAAATGCCACTTTTTTTTTGCGTACCGCAGGCACCTAATTCTAGTTGAAGTTTTAAAGTTGAGGTGGGTGAGGGCAAAAGGGGGGTAATAAGAAATATTCATAATATTTTCCTCAACAAAAAAGATAATAATTTTGTTCAATTTGATGTAAGTACCACAAAGTAATGCCCGTTCACGTTGCAAATTCAGCACAAGAAATTTTTTAATCAAAAATAAAGTGAAAAGCTGGAAAGGTATACGGCTGATGGGCCCTGATAGATTTGCGCCAAAACTTTGCAGGTCCCATCAGCCGTAGCCGTAGCCCTCTAACTTATCACTTTGTTTTTGATTCCAAAAGTTCTAGTGCTGAATTTGCAACGTGAAGAACAGCATATTATAGATGTTTCTACTTGAAATTGTAAAATAGAGGTCGGTGGGGGCAAAAGGGGAAAATTGAAAATTTTTAGAATATTTTTCTCAGTACAATTCTCTTCTGATGTATCACAAGGTAGGTGGTTTCATTTGAAATTTTAAAGTAAAAGGGTGGGTAGGGACCAAAGGGGATGATTGATAATTTTTATATTTTTCTTGGAAAAAGAATTCAATCCTCTCTAATCTGGTGAAACAAAAAGTACGTGTCAGTTATCATTTTTAGTTGGAACTTAAAAGAGTGGATAGAGCAAAAGGGGGGTTGATTAAAAAAAATTATAATATTTTTCTCACAAAGAAAATTTGATGTTTTCAATTTGATTTATCACAAAGTAAATTATCCTACATGAGTTTTTAAAGTAAGGGTGGGTGAAGACGAGAAGGGGTGATTAATATTTTTTATATTCTTCTCAGAAAGAGAATTCAATTCTCTTCAATCGGATGAACCGAGAAGTACGTGGTTTCATTTGAAAGCTAAGGGTGTTTGAATATTTTTTTCACAAAGAGAATTTGATGTTTTCAATTTGATGTACCACAAAGTAGATGAGCCTACATGAATTTTTTCAAGTGGGTGTGGGGGGGGGGACAACAGGATGTGATAAATAAGTTTTATATTTTTTTCAGAAAGAGAATTCAATTCTCTTCAATCTGGTGAACCATGCCAAAGTACGTGGTTCCATTTGAAATTTGGAAATCAAGGGTGGGTGGGGCAAAAGAGGGGTTAATAGAAAAAAAATGTTTTTCTCACAAAGAGAATATGATTTTTTCTGATTGATGTATCACAAAGCTCATTATTCTACATGAAATATTAAAGTGGGTGGGTGGGGACGAAAGAGAGTGATTATAAATTCTTATATTTTCATCAGAAAAAGAACTCAATCCTCTTCAATCTAGTGAACCGAAAGTACGTGGTTCCATTTGAAATTTAGAAGTTGAGTGTGGGTGGGCCAAAAAAGGGGTTGATCAAAAAAATTCATGATATTTTTCCCACAAATAAAATTTGATGTCTTCAATTTGATGTATCACGAAGTAGATTACTCTACATGAAATTTTAAATTAAGGGTGGGTGGGGACAGAAGGGGGTTATTACTAATTTTTATAATTTTTTCAGAAAGAGAGTTCAACCTGGGGAACCAAAAAGCACGTGATACCATTTGATATTTAGAATGTAAGGGTAGATGGGGCAAAAGGGGGGTTGATCAAAAAAATTTATAATATTTTTCTCATAAAGAGAATTTGATGTTTTCAATTTGCAATTTTCAGTTTTTTTCAATATACATGAAGTTTTTTAAGTAGGGGTGGGTGGGGACGACAGGGGGTGATTGATAATTTTTATATTTTTCTCAGAAAGAGAATTCAAGACTCTTTAATCTGGTTAATCAGAAGTACGTGGTGCCATTTGAAATTTGGAAGTTAAGGGTGGGTGGGACAAAAGGGGGGTTGAACAAAAAAAATTATAATATATTTCTCACAAAGAGAATTTGATGTCTTCAATTTGATGTATCACGAAATAGATTATTCTACATGAAATTTTAAATTAGGGGGGGGGGTGGGGGCAAAAGGGGGTTATTAATAATTTTTATAATTTTCTCAGAAAGAGAGTTCAACCTGGGGAACCAAAAAGCACGTGATACCATTTGATATTTTGAATGTAAGGGTAGATGGGGCAAAAGGGGGGTTGATCAAAAAAATTTATAATATTTTTCTCACAAGGAGAATTTGATGTTTTCAATTTGATGTACCACAAAGTAGTTCAATATACATGAAGTTTTTTAAGTAGGGGTGGGTGGGGACGACAGGGGGTGATTGATAATTTTTATATTTTTCTCAGAAAGGGAATTCAAGACTTTTCAATCGGGTTAATCAGAAGTACGTGGTGCCATTTCAAATTTGGAAGTTAAGGGTGGGTGGGACAAAAGGGGGGTTGAACAAAAAAAATTATAATATTTTTCTCACAAAGAGAATTTGATGTATTTAATTTGATGTATCACGAAATAGATTATTCTACATGAAATTTTAAATCAGGGGGGCAAAAGGGGGTTATTACAAATTTTTATAATTTTCTCAGAAAAAGTGTTCAACCTGGGGAACCAAAAAGCACGTGATACCATTTGATATTTTGAATGTAAGGGTAGATGGGGCAAAAGGGGGGTTGATCAAAAAAATTTATAATATTTTTCTCACAAAGAGAATTTGATGTTTTCAATTTGATGTACCACAAAGTAGATTAATATACATGAAATTTTATAAGTAGGGGTAGGGTGGGGACAACAGGGGGTGATTGATGATTTTTATATTTTTCTCAGAAAGAGAATTCAAGACTCTTCAATCTGGTTAATCAGAAGTACGTGGTGCCATTTGAAATTTGGAACTTAAGGGTGGGTGGGGAGGGGGGTTGAACAAAAAAAAATTATAATATTTTTCTCACAAAGAGAATTTGATGTCTTCAATTTGACGTACTCAAAGCAGGTGATTATATTTGTCATTTTGAGAGGGGGTGAGTGGAGTCGAAGGGGGTGAATGGGGACAAAGGGGGTACGTTTGGAAATATCTTTTTATGCTCAGGTTGGTGATTTTAAAAAATCTGAATTTTCTACGACTTTTTGCTGGTGGGTGCCACAAAAGTACACTGATGCATTATGTGTGTGTGCAGATTGCGAAAGAACAACCAACACCATTGAATATATTCTTGGTTTAGTACTAGTGTGTGAACTCAAGGGGGCGCTTCAGCACAGGAGGTCACAAATGGGTGTCATACCCAAACTTGCACAAAGCACTTCTAATTACTTGTGGCAACCTGATGAATTCACTTATACACCACTAAGTTTTGAAGATCCGAGGATTTCCTTCATATGCAAAGTCAATATGCTTCTATAAAAGCTGTTCTATAAGTTCTAGCCTTAAGCGGTGATTATTTTTGAGACAGTGAAGGTTTTTGCTGTGGCAACCGTGTGTAAGACGCCACAACTAGAGCGGACGCCACAGCATAGGTCGTTGCACGCACAAGTCGCCACAGTTAATGGGGTACAAACACACACATACACACACACACACAGACAGACATCATTCTGAAAATGGTCTTAATCGTCTTGGAGGACCTCAAAACGGATATATCCGGTGAAATCTCGAAACTTTTTTTCTGCACGATTACAATACTTTCCCTCCGTGTTCGTGGGTGGGCCGGGAAAGTAAAATCTCACGCGATGGACCACCCACCAAAAAACTGGGCGGATATAAAAACCCCCCAAAAAACAAGACAGAGGACAATAGCTAGTAGACAATCAAGAGTAGAGCACCGACATCGAGAGCAAGTACAGCAACAAGCAAGACCGATAGAAGCTGATAGTTCCTGCCGCCCAAGGCGGTAGGAACAAGTAGGTAGTGACAGTACCGAAAATGTGCCTCGAACCATCTCGCACTTTGGTATGTAATTGTACACTCCACCCTTTTCACCTGAAAATTGAACTGAATTAGTCTCTTCGTATGGTGTTTGTAGAATTATTATCATGATTGTTATTGTTTCCATAAGTACCAAGTTTTGTCTAAATTGCCTTTAGTCTTTATTTTTATTCACCCCTTTTGTATATTTCTCTTCTTTGTTACTCAATAGATATTTTATTTTGTTTCCATTTGTTTTCCTGACAAGCGAACCCACGATGCCCAACAGAAGGCCAGATCAATTCTCATGATTCCTTGGTTCAGATTAATTCAAATGATTCCCTTGGTTTAAGTTCAGTAGGTAGGTCATAATTGTGAATGGGGTTCAATCCCGGCTCCATCACAGTAGAGTATTGCAAGGCATGTCATATGATGCGGAATTTGATGGTTGTTGAGGTATACCAAACCATTTTGATACATTATTAACCGTTTTCGACATATTTGAAAAAAACTGAGATCTGTCAAAAAAAACATTATCTTCATTATATCGCTTATTTTTGAAGATATCGGAATGAAATTTGGTATTTGCTTTATAAAGGACGTCATGAATGAATAACAGCTGCAGCTATTTTCTAGGCCCACTATTTTCCTAAATAAGACAGTCAACTTTTTTGGGGGGGAGCCGCCATCTTGTTTTGTTAATATCAAGCTGATGACCGAAAAAATGACTGATGGTCATTAGGCTAGTATCATGCCATCACTCTATATTGTGAAAGATCACCTTGGATGGACCATCATACCATTTTTGCTGAAAGAAACATGACGGACTGATTTTATCGGGTTCCTCAGAGCTAGAGGACCTACTTCCAGTCATCGAGCCATTGCAAGTAATTTAACACCGCAATTATGACCCCTTATCATTTCTCAGGTTGCTCACCAAGATTCATAGCCATAAATGCAGCGGTTTGGTTTTAGCAGTTGTTTAAATTAAGAAGTGTTGCCTTTTCGTGAAAAAAACAGAAGATTACGAGGTCTCTGGGTCAATTTTTAGGTCATTGAAAATAGATCCTTCACGGAATGTTGATAAATTTATGCTGAATTATCAGAAAAAAGTGCATTCTATAGCATAGGTTTGAAGAAACGGCTGAAAATTGTTCAAAACGGTTTCTTTTGTCTTGTTAAAGCGTTAAAATATGGATCATTTTGGCGATTTTCATGCCTCCAGCCTATTTAGATGATGGGATGAAATTTTTCAATTTATTATCACCCTGTGATGCCCTCGGTGATGCCATCTGCATAGATCGCCATCATGCCAACATTTCCCAAAGTTGAAGAAGGAATCTGAATAGAAATTATTCTAAAATACATTGCGGCATCAAAATTTATAAGGTTCTATCCATTATTAGTGTTGCCCTACCACACAATTTGTTCGCTCTCCACCTACTGCAAGATAGTCTTTCATGTTCTCCCTACATCACATGAGTACATCCTGTGCCAATTTTTCAAAACCTATCCTGAAGAATGCACTTTTTTCTAATAATTCAGCATAAATTTATCAAAATTCCATGGAGGATCTTTTTCCAATGACCTAAGAAATGACCCAGAGACCTCGTGATTTTCTGTTTATTTCATGAAAAATCGACACAATTTTATTTAAATTACTGCTAAAACTGAACCGCTGGACTTATGGCTATGAATTTTGAGAGACAACCTAAAGAATGATCAAGGGTCATAATCGCGGTGTTCAATTACTTGCAATGGCTCGATGGCTAGCAGTAGATCCTCTAGTTCTGAGGAATCCGATAAAATCCGTGCATCATCTTTCACTCAGCAAAAATGGTATGATGGTCCCTCCAAGGTGATCTTTCACATGATAGAGTAATGGCATGATACTAGCCCAATGACTGTCAGTCATTTTTTCGGTCATCAGCTTGATATTCACAAAACAAGATGGCGGCTCCTCTCCAAAAAAGTTGACTGTCTTATTTGGAAAAATAGTAGGCCTAGAAAATACCTTCAGCTGTTATCCATTTATGACGTCCTTTGTAAGGCAAATACCAAATTTCATTCCGATATCTTCAAAAATAAGCGATATAATGAAGATAATGTTTTTTTTGACAGATCTCAGTTTTTTCAGAATATCTTAAAAACGGTAATTAATGTTTCAAAATGGTTTAGTGAACCTCAACAACCATCAAATTGCGCATCATATGACATGCTCTGCAATATTCTACCTTTGTCCGTTCAAAAGATGCAATTTTTTCCAATTGTTTTCCTTCTTCACCCTGTATACAGGATCTGAACTAAAATTTCGCTTGCGGCGATGGACAGAATTGTTCAGACTGGTTCCAAAGACATGTGTGCCAAAGGGCATTGCATTACTCAAAAATGCAGTGAACAGGACTTTTTCCGAACGTGCCGACTCCACTAAGAATCAAATTCTCTTCCTGAAAAGATATTTCTATAAATTTCAACCCCACCCCTCTTCTTCCTAAAATTGTCAGAGTTTCCAGTGCAGGAAGTATCCACGGGGGGGCAAGTGGGGCACGTGCCATGGGCGCACTTTGATCCTCAGGGCGCAAATGAGAGAAAAAGATGGAATAATAAAAAAAAATGAAAAAAGAAATAATGTGAACTGTTGGGCGCAATTCATGTGAGCAATAATTGACGAGCGAAATATGAACAGAGAAAAAGGAAAAAAACAAAACCAATACTTCCAAACAGAGGATCAACTTTTTCACCCGATCCAGATATAAACTGCTCACAAATTGAAGTGGATATTTTTTAAAAAAGGTGTTTTTACAATCGCAAGAAATATCTTAAAAATCACTCAATTGTGAAACCGCTTGCACTATTTTAAAGAAAAATGTCGTTATTTCAAAGAACTACTAAAGTCCTCGTCAAAAATTATATGGATATGTCCAATACAGGGTGATGAAAAAAGTCGTTCAGTTTTGTTCTTTTTCACTCTTGTGCAGGAGATTGTTTATCCACCCTGTACACCTATATTTATTTGGATCTTACAGTCTGTAGCTTATGTAGCTCGGCAGTTTTTAGTTGTTCGCTTTCCGTTGCGTGCTTACAGAAATATAGCCTTTTCACTTTCCAAAGTCATTTTATTGATAAATTGACTAAATCCGGCGCTTTTGGATTTTTTTTTGTACTGGGCAATGCCACTTGATATTTTTTGAAAAAATTTTTGCGCAGATTTTGGAATTAAGAATGGTTTCGCTTTTCAACCATCTGATGTATACAGGGTGTCGCGAAGAAATTCATTCATGAGATTCATTTTATGTTAAAATAATCAGTAGCCAAATGCCATTGCAAAGATTAACTCCAGGTGAGCTCGATATCGTGGCAAATCTCTTGCGGATTGGCACAAGGCAAAGGGTAATTGCCAATTTGGGGAACGTATCACAAAGTGTCATTGGTGGGGCAAAGAGGCGACTCCAGGCCACTGGCAGTGCCCGAATCACACATGGAGAAAGTCGCCCGAGAATAATTTCAGTAATGAAAGATCGTCTTCTTGTTAGGCGAAAAACTGTAAAATTGAAAAGTGAAATTTTCTACAACCTGTAATAATGTGTCAGAAACAAATTTCTTAGTTCATGCGACACCCTGTATATTTTTATATAGCATTTTATGTAGTCTCCCATTTAAAATCTGCTCAAAAAATCGTTCAAAATATACCTAGTGGCATTGTTTAGTAAGTACCAAAAAATCCAGTAGCCACCTGGATTTATTCATAGACAAAATGACTTTGGAAAGTAGAAAGGCTATATTTCTGTAACTATGCAACGGAGAGCAAAAAACTAAAAAAAATAACGAGCTACACAAGCTTCAGACTATAAGATTCAAGTAAGTATAGGTGTACAGGGTGGATGAACAATCTCCTGCATGAGAGTGAAAAAGAACAAAGCTGGAAGACTTTTTTCATCACCCTGTATTAGACATATCCATGTACTTATTGACGTAGACTTCAGTAGTTTATGAAAATATTAACATTTTTCTACAAAACGGCGTGAATGGTTCTACAATCGTGTAATTTTCAAGGATTTTCTACAGATTTTAAAAACACCCTTTTTTAAAAATATCCACTTCAGTTTGTGAGCAGTTTAGCCTAATACGGGGGCCCAATTTGTCGTTGGCCCACCTGAATTCTGAGAAAAAACGCCTGCGGCGCATTTTTCAAGGTTTCTAATTCAGGGGCGCACTTTTCATGTTTTGCCCTAGGCGCCATTTACCCTAGATACGCCACTGTTCCAGTGTAATATTTTTGGCCTCTCAATTCTTTCCAGTACAGTAAACGTCATCCTGATGCACAGCATCAAGGGACAAAATTTTCTGTGAAAAAAGTGCCACCCAAATCCACCCCTTCACTCCCCCACCTCAGCTTCAAAATCTAAAATGACACTACCTACTTTGTGAAACATCGAATCGAAGGCAATTGAATTCGCTTCCTGAATAAAATATTCTCAGAATTTTCGAGAAGCCCCCTTTTCCCCTAAAATACTCTGAATGTTCAATTTATCAGGAGAGGGGTTGAAAATTTCAAAAAAATTGTTTCCAGAAATAGAATTCAATCTCCTTTTATTCGATGTATCACAAAGTAGGTGGTGTCTGTTGAGTTTTGAAATTGGGGTGGGGGAGAGGAAGAGGGTGAATTCGGGTAACACTTTCCTTCACCAAAAGTTTCCTCCTTGGATGCTATTCAGGATGACGCTGATCAAATTGAAGAGAATTGAGGGGTCGAGGATATGAAATGGGACAGTCAGAGAAATTTAGGGAGATCGGCGGTGAGGTTGAAAATATTGTGGTGCTCACCCCCCTTTTTACCCATTTACGTTGTGCATTTTAACCCTTTGTTTCCCGTGAATCAGTTCACCCCTTTCTTTTGTTGACAAACCTTGGTTCTACCTACGAGAGGACCAAATTAATCTATTTCCTACATAGAAACAAACAATTCAAGTCACAAGTTCCTTTATTATATTGGATTAAATTTGAACAAACATAAGCCTTTTGCTTTTACTGAATCTCATTGTCTGATTCTTCATTTCACTGCTTAATTAAACTAGATTCGTAACCAATACAATTTAATTCCTGAAATACGTCATTGCCTTCTTTAGCAATAGTTTACACAATTTTAATTATATTCCAAACAGCATGGCAAATTCATTATTTGTGGAGTTCCCCTGTTAAAGGGTTATTAATTGAAAGAGTTAAATTGGAATGTTTATAGCTGCAATAATTCCCAGTTTTGTCGGTTCCCAATTATTGTCATAATGTCGTCAGTTCAATACCATACGTTTCAACTCGAGCTTTAGTTGATGGTTTATTTACCGGTATGATAAGCATGAATTAACCCTTTGGGTCTTTGTTTGGTACAGTCCTTTCAATAGACTTTTCGAAAAGAACTTTATTTCAGATCATGTATCAGGTAGCTTCAAATGACTTGGCTTTCAGATTTTGTGTGGGGAATTTCTCGCGCTTTGCATTTCCTAATTTCCGCAATTTTCCGCTCTTATTTTCTACCGCTTCGCGATGGTTGGCAGCCAGGTGCCAGAGCTTGATTGCCACGAATATCTTTTCAGACGATTCGGGTTAACTCTGTCCTGTCGCTAACTGCCTGTTGATTAACCCTTTGGGTCAGGTAATTGTTGCTTTGGCTTAGCCTTAGTTCAGGGTGACATCTCACCCGGTTCTTTGTGAAGATAGCGTCAGTTTAGTAGGCTCCGGACATCACTTGGAGTTTGCTGGTTCGTTCCGCAATGCCGCACCTGACTTTAACCCTTTCTTATTCGCGTCTAACTCTCACTTCTAATTCTTCTGAACTTATAATTTTAACGCACTGACTAAAGCTTATATCTGAAAGGGTTAACCGCATAGAGAAGAAAAGCCACGTCATCTTGAAGCACCTTCACAGGTGGGAAAGCCCAGGTAATTTACCTCTTGAAATTCAATTAAATCTGACATTACGACTGTACTTGGGTCCCAACAGCTGAATATTCATAATAAAGATTGCACACCAATTAATTGAAGTACGACTTTGATTTCACAATGATCTGTGCTAATAAACTTCTGAACACCTGTTCCCTCAATTTAGGGTCAAATAAATCAAATCAGTGATCACTTGCCTTTCTAACTTCAACGATCGATCACCATCAAACTCACAATCACTAAACCGTAAACAGCTTGATCAACAAATAATATAACAATAATAGCAGGAGCGCAAAGCAAGGTGTCCTCACTGCGTCACATTCACACACCAACCACCCTTGCGTCTTTTTCTCGGCTTCCTCAAGCCATGCATCTTTCCCCTCCTACTTCCTGAATTTCACCAGCTGCAGCTACGCTCTTATGCTTAAGTTAACTATTTTAATTTTAGGCTAGGCCGATCACCACATAGCCCCCCTTTTGGGCTTATTGTTTAAATGAAGTTTAACAATAGGTCCAAAATCGCGTCCCTAAATTCTAGGTTTCATTAAAATAGTTTTACAATTCTACTTGATTGGAGATCCTAAATGATTAACATGTTCATAGATCAAGACCTTAATGTTCATTAGACAGAGAAAAACCCTTCCACAGAGGGAAAACTCAGCTAGTAGAGGAAAAGTCTACAGACATAAAAACCTCTTGGTCTTTCTTACGACTAATTGCGCATTGTCTTCAAATTTTCGTGCTGGATTTGCACTCGGGTTGTCAACTTTCAGGCTGTAGTCTTCGACAGTCATTCTCTGGTCCCAAAGATGTTTTCATCAAGGACGTTCCTGAAACTTTACACAAGCTAAGCTCTATGTCTAATTGCAAATTAAAATTCCATAACTTCACGTGTGAATTCTGTGGCAAGTTGTCCGGCAAAACAATCATTGTTTTTCCAACAACTCGAATCTGCAAACTCTTGCGAACTGGATGGACGCATCCCTCTTCGGCGGCGTCGCTTCCTGGATGGTTTTGAACTCAATGGACTCTCAAAACCCTCAGCTTTGGGTAATAATTTTGGCATTTCCGATCTTGCTGGCTCTTCAAGAAATTCGTTTTGTTTTGCTTTATCCAGTTCATCCAGGAAGTCAGCTGTCTTTGGAATGGATCCTTTACTTCCGCTCACGATCCACAGGTGTTGAACGTAAGTTGGAAAGTGGTACATCAAGTCTCGTACTAGGGTCTTCTCGGAAATCGGTGTTGTTAAAAAGCTTGCAAGCTCAACGAACTTAGCGAAATGAACCATCATGTCGCAATCTTCAGGTTGATGTCTAGCAGTCAGAATTTCTCGTCGAATTTTCCTTTGCTCATTTTCATTCCAGAATCGGGAGAGAAATTTGCTTCGAAATTCATTGTATGTCTTCCAATGGCTGGAGTGGAAGTTTGCCCACAATCGTGCTTCGCCCTGAAAACTCTCGATGGCTATTTCCACCATTTTCTCACTGGAAAGTTTTCGTTCTCGGCAAAATCGTTCCAGTTTCCCCAGAAAAATTACAGGATTCTGTCGAAAGTCTCCATTGAATCGGGGCATGGTATATAGGTAGTGCTTCATTTCTACTATCACCATCTTTGTTACACTTCCATCAAGTGACGTCACTGCATCAAGTTCTCTCTCTCTGTTGTGGAATCTCCCTGGTACCTGCTCTCCATTCTTATCCTCGACTTCCCGCTGGGTCATCGATGCTTGACGCTTTGGTGCAGGGCCGCATTCGACGGTGTTGGGAACGGACTCGTTCAGCATTTCCCCGACGCTGTTGGGTGCCCCCCTCGCAGACAGGTGCCCCTGATTTTCATTCAACCCATGTCGAATGGCTTCCATCAAGGTGTCCAACGTGGCTTGCCAACGCTGTTCCATTTCTCCAAGAGTTCTGGCAGTTTCGGCTTCGTGTTTCGTTTTCCAATGGAGAAACCAGGCAGGATACTCCAAGTCCGATCCTGTCTCACCCTCTTGTCGATACATTCTCATGAACGATTTGAAAGGCGTCCTCGTCTTCCGATTGGGTTACTCGAAACAAATTACAGTGATTTAATCAACTTGTTGGTCAGCCAATTACTGTAATTCTTAACTAAAATCACACCACTTTGAATTATTATTAATCATTGAACTATTGAACTCCATCTAACTGACTTTGCCAAGTGTTTTCCATTTTAACCCTTTTGGTTTTCAATTTATAACTGCAAGACGGCAGGTACATGCAGTGTCTATTTTTCTACTCAAATCAATTTCATAAAGGTGTGTATTCCAGATGTATAATTGATAGGGTTGCTGCCCCCCTAAAGTTTGCATAGGACGTTAGGTGCGTGGGTTTTTTTCCACTTGCAGCCTGTTTGCAGTTCGGCTGTGAAGTAATTCGGTGCCCATAAAATTCATTTGTCTTACAATGATTGGGTAGGTACCAATTTTGTTGTCTTCTATTACCAATCAGTGCTGTTTCTGCTAATTTTCTTTGTCACCTAATTTATAGCAAGTTAATGATATTACTTAATAAAACGCATCCAAATTCTCGGCTATCGAAGAATGTTATAGTTTTAGCAATATAATGCATGGATTGAGAGAGTGTCGCCCGACTTTGTTGTTGGCGGCATGCTGGCCCAAAAGCAGGTAACTTATTGCCGTTTCTTGCACCCTCGAAGACCGCCGCTCGCTGGTGTGGATTCTTCATGCTCCCACATAACGAACGACTTCCGCCATGTGTGAGTGTTGCCCGGCCCTTTTTTTAACACCAGCGAAATTCCTCCGTCTGTGATTATTCAATTTAATTTTTCAACTTTCCATGTAGCAAATTTGGATTAATTGGTCTCTTTCACTATCTCGTAATCCTGGTCTCAGGCCCAATGTGGTGCTCACCCCCCTTTTTACCCATTTACGTTGTGCATTTTAACCCTTTGTTTCCCGTGAATCAGTTCACCCCTTTCTTTTGTTGACAAACCTTGGTTCTACCTACGAGAGGACCAAATTAATCTATTTCCTACATAGAAACAAACAATTCAAGTCACAAGTTCCTTTATTATATTGGATTAAATTTGAACAAACATAAGCCTTTTGCTTTTACTGAATCTCATTGTCTGATTCTTCATTTCACTGCTTAATTAAACTAGATTCGTAACCAATACAATTTAATTCCTGAAATACGTCATTGCCTTCTTTAGCAATAGTTTACACAATTTTAATTATATTCCAAACAGCATGGCAAATTCATTATTTGTGGAGTTCCCCTGTTAAAGGGTTATTAATTGAAAGAGTTAAATTGGAATGTTTATAGCTGCAATAATTCCCAGTTTTGTCGGTTCCCAATTATTGTCATAATGTCGTCAGTTCAATACCATACGTTTCAACTCGAGCTTTAGTTGATGGTTTATTTACCGGTATGATAAGCATGAATTAACCCTTTGGGTCTTTGTTTGGTACAGTCCTTTCAATAGACTTTTCGAAAAGAACTTTATTTCAGATCATGTATCAGGTAGCTTCAAATGACTTGGCTTTCAGATTTTGTGTGGGGAATTTCTCGCGCTTTGCATTTCCTAATTTCCGCAATTTTCCGCTCTTATTTTCTACCGCTTCGCGATGGTTGGCAGCCAGGTGCCAGAGCTTGATTGCCACGAATATCTTTTCAGACGATTCGGGTTAACTCTGTCCTGTCGCTAACTGCCTGTTGATTAACCCTTTGGGTCAGGTAATTGTTGCTTTGGCTTAGCCTTAGTTCAGGGTGACATCTCACCCGGTTCTTTGTGAAGATAGCGTCAGTTTAGTACACTCAGAAAAATATTGAACTTCCCATTCACTAAATGTAGCAGTTCTTATCAACTAATTATCAATACTTCAAAAAACCGTTCGTACAACGGCTCTAAGACTAAGGGACAGCTTTACAAATTGTGAGAAATACTACTTCAAAATAGTTGAACTGTACAGTGGCACCCACCACTACATTTGTTGTTAATAACATCTTCGTAGAAGTATTCACCGTCAAATATCTCCATAGTATTACGTGCTACGTTCAAATGGTAGAAATTACCACTACAGAAATGTTACCATCACTGCTACTGAAGTTACACTCTGTTACACGGCTACGATCGGTACTAATCGAGTCGGTCAGCCAATGAGATTTCCGAATTATGATCATGTGATTTGATTCGGGTTTTCGATGGGAAGCATCTCACCCCACGCGCCCAAGCCATATTTTTCTTGTCAGTGCTTGTTCTCCATTTTCCTTGCTGTTCCGATGTGTGGTGTTTCTGTTTCTACGAGGACAATGGAAAAGTAGCTAGACGCCTGGTATTCACAAGAACTGAAATTGGTCTTCGAAGGTAGGTGCTAAATTTTATATTGTCGTGAAGTAGCTACCTAGTTTCACTGTAGTGTAGTTGTGTTCGTAGTTACCTATAGGTACGTAGGTAGTTTAGCTGCACGCATTTGTCATTCGGCTTCGGCATGGTTTCTGTTGCTATCAATGGTTTGCATTTATCAGCTTTAGCTGGGTATTTGTTGTAAGTTGCTAGAGTATCCATGACTTAGGAGTTTCCGGTTTTATTTTGAAATAAAAAGGTTAGGTTGTTAGAATAAATTAATCTGAAACGGTTTATTTTACAGCAAATTTTCTGGATGACGGAGCTTTCCTTTTGACGGGAGAAGATTTGATGCAACTTCTGCAACCAGTGCCTCAAGAGGGCTGAGGGCTAAGCTGAGGGCTGATCTAAAGCTGAAGTGGAGAGAATTTGTATCTAACGTGAGTGAGGATTTCCTTAGTTAGCAAAATTAAAACTATGAAGTCTCGGATGATACCAGAGTTCCTAAATACGGACCTTGATAACATAATTTCCTCCGAGGCTCCAAACTATCATGTTATTTGTACTGATTAATTACTAAGTTACATAACTATAGTTTATTTTATGGAATCCGCAATCTAAAATTGAATGTAACCCCTTCTCATTTTTAATTTTCTTTGTAATCTGTATTTTTCAACATTTTCTCATTTTTGTATTGTTATATGAAAGTTTATCTGTTCCTATGATGTCTTGTAATCTACGTATGTTAATTATTCAAATTTCATAGAACTTAAATTGTATGGTTCTTTTTTTTAATTACATATTATTGTATTAAATTTCGATTTTTTTTATTTATCCCCAATACTACAAGTGTAGGTATTTAGAAATAGTGAAACGTAACGGTTATTGTTATCGACCAGATACGTGATAGCAATCTTTCCGTAAGGTAGGTAAAACCATCTAATATGGTATCTCTTATTACTATAATGCAGTATTCTTTACAACTTCGAAAAAATTCTGTTGACGACAGGGAATGTTGAAATTTACTTTGCTGTAGTGGTAAAATTCTCTATACTGTAGTGGTAAAATCTACTACTCCATTCACTGCGAATATATACGAGAAGTAGTGTATTACGGAACTATATGACATTTACTATTTTGTAGTAGTATTATCACCACCATGTATAAGTTGGCGCCTATTTAACTGCTACAGCAAGTAGGACCAACGCTTTATCGCGTATTGCTTCCGCTTCTTTTTTCTCGGTGTAGGCTCCGGACATCACTTGGAGTTTGCTGGTTCGTTCCGCAATGCCGCACCTGACTTTAACCCTTTCTTATTCGCGTCTAACTCTCACTTCTAATTCTTCTGAACTTATAATTTTAACGCACTGACTAAAGCTTATATCTGAAAGGGTTAACCGCATAGAGAAGAAAAGCCACGTCATCTTGAAGCACCTTCACAGGTGGGAAAGCCCAGGTAATTTACCTCTTGAAATTCAATTAAATCTGACATTACGACTGTACTTGGGTCCCAACAGCTGAATATTCATAATAAAGATTGCACACCAATTAATTGAAGTACGACTTTGATTTCACAATGATCTGTGCTAATAAACTTCTGAACACCTGTTCCCTCAATTTAGGGTCAAATAAATCAAATCAGTGATCACTTGCCTTTCTAACTTCAACGATCGATCACCATCAAACTCACAATCACTAAACCGTAAACAGCTTGATCAACAAATAATATAACAATAATAGCAGGAGCGCAAAGCAAGGTGTCCTCACTGCGTCACATTCACACACCAACCACCCTTGCGTCTTTTTCTCGGCTTCCTCAAGCCATGCATCTTTCCCCTCCTACTTCCTGAATTTCACCAGCTGCAGCTACGCTCTTATGCTTAAGTTAACTATTTTAATTTTAGGCTAGGCCGATCACCACAATATTGAAAATATTTTTTTCCGAAAAAGAATTTGATTCTCTGTGATTTGATGTATCGCAAAGTAGATAGTGTCATTTGAATTAATTTGAAGTTGAGGTGGGTGAGGGTGAGGGGGCTGAAGATAGAAATTTGCCAATGTATGTTTCAGATGTCATCCTCGATATAAAAATCGACCTGTCTGAGCGTTTTTCGAAAAAATGATGTGAAATGCCCGAAAACCCGTCTGTTCTGTTTTCTTTGGGCCATCCTGTACTTACAACTTTCATCGGTAAATCTCAATTTTGTACAGAAAAGTACCTACCTGCTTGGTACTGAAACCGTCCAGGACCCCCCGGCCGTCAACTAATTCCTCCCTCGAGTAAAATCGAGTAAAATAACTACGAACCTAGAGGCTGACGTATACCACCAGATGATATCCACTGTACGTGACACATATGGATTATTGGTTTTATTGATTTTGCTCGATTGACGGGAAGCGGGCGAGCGGGAAGAGGAAGGTAGAGAGACGCCATACTAGAAGCTTGACCCAGTTGCTGTGTCCCGTCCGTAAAACACTCGAATATTCATCCGATTCTACCACGTTAATTTTGGAAATCATCCCGAAAGACCGAAGATGAGGCATCAGGAGCTGGCTGGCAGTGAAAACATAGACAGTGAAAACGCCAGGTAACCCGTAAATTTTACCAATTTTCGACGAGGAAAAGATTTATTTGCTTGCTAACTGCGTAGTAGAAATTAGTAAACCTCAAGTTAGGCTGTATTGTTTGCTTTGTGTTCGCGGGGGGGGTTTCGCGGCATGTTTTGGAGAGACAGGGGATCGAGATATTGCCCTGCAGTCCTCCTGGGCAAAGTGGACCTTCCGGTGGCGGAGAGAGGACTGGGCCATCGCCGTGGCGGTGACTTTTGCCCTGGGTTGTTAAACAGGATGGTAAAAATATTTTTATTAGTTGGTGTGAATGGCTTTGTCTTTCCGATTCTCACATACCGTGGGTAGCTGATGGTTAGCTTCAAGACACAGGGCATGTCCAACAGCATACTGAAGGGGTTTTGTTTACGAGAGAGGGGCTCGTACGACATCAACTTTACCACAAAGGTTTCATTAAACCTGCACGAGAAAATTGAGATGCACATAAAATTGGAGATGAGACCTACAAGATGCACATAAAATTGAAATGTAATCTACAAGACATAAATGAAAATTGAGATGGGATCGACACGACGTAATACATGTCCTAGTCACCCATTGTGTGTGAGATTTGTGTGGGACAGGGTGAGCTTCACTCATTGTTGGTCTTCTTCCACATCTCTTTATTTCAGGGAGTGTATGATTTTATTTTATTCATTTATTGTTGTAAATGGGCTCTTTCTTGCGGCACTAGTATACTTGTGTTTGTTCCGAGTTGAGTTGTAATACGTCCAGCCAGTAGCCACGAGACATGCTTTGCTAGTTGGTCCAGTCAAGCTAGCTCAGTATGCGGGGAAGGTCCATGATGACCCGCACTTAACTGGCGTTAGTGCCCGATGGTAATACACTCGTTCTCCTGACTTGCATCGCAAGTGGTGGGCATTCCTTATGTTTTCTGCTTTTGTTGACCTTACAAAAGCTTGCCCATAAACTGTCCGTTAGGGGTGAAATTTGGTGTTCTCTTCCCAAGGTTTAGGATTAAGTTAAGTTATTGTTTATTGATTATCTATTGTTTTCTGTGCCTACATAATTTTTATCTACATTGTGCATGATTATACTGTGTGTCTTAATCCTTTGCCACCTTCGTGTCCACGCCAAAAGAAAGAGTCGTGTGTTAGAGTGTGTTCTTCTCTAGGTACACCAACGACACTGATTTAGTTTGTTTCAGATTAATCCTCTGTCTCTCTTTACACATTGTCGCGTCGCTCTCTGTCCGAGCGCAAACGCGATACAAAGGGGGGGGGGGGTTGAGCTTTGTTATGAGGGGAAATCTTGCCTGACGAAATCCTGTCATTTGTGAAGTTTGATTCTGTTACTGACTCATACCTTATTTCATGTAGAAAGCTTTATAAAATTCTTTCTGAAAGTAAAACTGTTTGTTGAGAGTGTTTGTTTCAATTCTTCTTCTACTTTCGCCTGACTTCTTCCTTCAAGACTGCTCTTACCTAGGATACGAACTTGAAATGCTACGCAAAGCGGTATCACTACCCTAGATCCAGATCAGCCGGCCAAAAACATTGAGTAAAGGGAAAGGTGAAGTATAATTTTCATTTGTGTATGTCAAACGCCTCTGGCGGGCCCTTTCGTTTCTGCCTCATCCAATTTCGTGAATGGGGTAGGGTGCGATCGGTCACAGTACCATGTACCTTTCGGCCATTGTCTTCGACCAAAAGGTACACCATGACTGATTTTGACCATTGATCGACTCAGGAAGACGATTCGGGGAGGTTAGTTGAATGGAATTTATTTGGTATGTAATTTGGAACGGTTCCGAAATCCAGATGTTCTAGACTTTTCCCATTGTTGAACAACAATGTAACAATGGAACACTGAAACAGTGTAACAAGGTGGATTACCAGAAATTTGGTGTTTTCATGATATTTTCTTTAGAGTGAGTTCTGAGGTAAGGATTCAATACAACTTCCCAGATTTGAATACGTCGACCATTCATTCCACTTTCACTGATACCACTAAGTGGGTAATGCACAGTTTTCATACGTCAAAAAACATCGCTGTTTTGGTTTTATGCTTTTTCGCTAACTCATGCAGATCAACAAAGTATTTTTGAAAGTAAGCAGCGCGGTAAATTATCTATCCTTGAAGCTTCCTCGAACTTTCTACCTGAGTAAGTCAATAGTCCAAATATGTCATAAAGCACCTTTTGGTCGAAGACAATGATCAAAGCGTAGCCTTGAACCAGGTAGTTTTTTTTTGTGTACAACTATAGTGAATTTTGCTGTTGAAAGTATAAATAGCGAGAACTGGGGCTGGACTTTAAAGCTCAGGTTTGTACTGTTGATTTACAAGCCACAAAGCAACGCAGCCTTGTCGCTCCAAAAACTATAAGTACATCAGTGGTCCTCGAGTGTTCTCATTTTTTCATTTTCATTCATCGAGTAGCTATCACCTCGCTAGGTTTTTTGCCGGAAAATAATAACAGCGAATTGAAAATGATCTCCTCCGGCGCGACTGAAACCTCGCAAGACTTGAGGCTAGCCATCAGGACCTCCGTCAGTGGCATCAACAACCTGTCCACGGAAGACATGCAGAAAGCAATCTGCAGTCTCTTGGAACGCACTCAATCGATAAAGGAATCCCTGGATGTCCTCACAGAAGAGCTGCAGTGTGCCATCTGCCTCGATGTAGCGTTGGATGCCTGCCTCACCGGGTGCCAGCACATTTTCTGTGAGTTTTGCCTGAACATGTGGCGTCTGAACAATACGAACTACCCACTGTGCCGGGAGGAGCTTCCAGAACTCGGTCACAAGCGGCTGTTGGAAGTTGACCAAATCATCGATGCGGTAAGTGGAAGCTTTTCCTATCAAAATATTTTTATTTACCCTGCCTTGCCAACATATAACGAGTGATTGAATGAATTCCTCCTCAAATCGCCCATGCTTCCTGGAAGTCTGGCGAGAAAACATGACTACCAAGGCGACCGAGGTCTGCTTAAAGGAGAAATCCATTCGATCACTCTTTACTATCTTCAAAATACTAGCTTGATTTGAACATGTGCACCAGATAGGTTCTGAAATGTTGAACTAATACACAAGTCATGATGAGACACGACTCCTTGTACGATGAAAGGAAAATGCAAGAGCAGATCAAGAGGAAGGCTCGGTTGGGTATGAAATCACGAGTGGAAGCATGTAAGAAGAGTTTGCGGAAATCTCTCGACAGCATTGCTGTATGGCTACAGGAGTTGACGACAATTTTCAAAGGCAACTGCTGGTGCGAAGAGAAGAAGCAGGAACTGAAAAATCTCGCCACAGCACATCGGGCTCTATTGGAAGAGTTGAATCACTGCTCAAACCCAATTCTTGAAACTGTTGAGAAGAAAGTAGAAGAGCTTGAGCGTTTGTTCGAAAATTGGGTCACAGATATAAGATCACGCTTAGATTTGTAGCTTTTGCGCACTTTTGTATCCGTTGATATTGAACTGTATGTATCTGGGAGTCCTCGACCACCACTTTTATGAACAACTCCCAAATTAATAGGGATACCGACATTTTTTGCTCATTTTTAGACGACAGTATCTCGGGAGAAAAGTAAGCGATTTTTATAATGTCAATGATGCATGATGGATCCTATTTCTAGCTACAAGAGGCCAATATGAGCTACGTCAGCGTTGACATCAAACATTGTCTACAGGATGTCAAAGTGCAAAAGGGGTCAGTTTTTGACCGTCGCGTAACTTTACAAGAAAAATTCGCAGATTTCCTTTCTAAGAAGGCGAACTCAATATCTCGGAATGGGATTTTTCTTTTTTGCATACCCACCCTGTTTTTCAGAAAAATTTTGTATTTTTTGCGAATTTTTAGTTTTTCCACTTTGAACCGTCGGGTGACGGAAAAAAGATCGAAATACAAAAGGTCGAAAACAAAACATCGAATGCATAAAGTCGAGAAACAAAATAACGAAACCACAAAACATCGAAAGCACTATTGTCGAAAGTACAAAAGGTCGAAAATCAAAAGATCGAAAAGTGAAATATCGAAAAGCAAAAGGTCGAAAACCAAAAGGTCGAAAAGTGAAATATCGAAAAGCAAAAGGTCGAAAACCAAAAGGTCGAAAAGTGGAATATCGAAAAGCAAAAGGTCGAAAACCAAAAGGTCGAAGAACAAAAGATCGAAAAGCAAAACATCGAATAATAATATGTCGAATAGCACAATGTCGAACTAGAAATACCTGTTTCAAATGTGATTACAGTTCGGATCGATTGAAGAGCTGTGACTCCCTCAGAGAGCACTTGAGGAAAAATTTTACTCTCACTTTTCGACTTATTCTTCAGAGATAAATCACCTCCCAAAGTATTATGCAAGGCCACCGAAACACCTGTATATTCTTTCAAATCTGATCAGCGTCAGCGTAAATTAACTTAAGACTTATAAACCTGTGCACGCATGGACCTTGTTAGGTTGAGTGATTTTTTTGCAGACCTGATTGGGTTTTTTGACGCAAAATCCACTCTGAAACGTGAAGCTGTGCACATGGACCTCGTCAGGCCTAGTAGTTTTTTTTTGAAGACCTGATTTGGTTTTTTGACGCAAAATTAACTTGGACTTATAAACCTGTGTACATGGACCTCGTCAGGTTCAGTAATTTTTTTGCAGACCTGGTTTGGTTTATTGACGCAAAATCAACTCTGGAACGTCAAGTTGTGCACATGGACCTCGTCAGGTTTAGTTTTTTTTTTTTTGAAGACCTGATTTGGTTTTTCGACGCAAAATCAAGTTGAACACTTTTTTTTTTGAAGACCTGATTTGGTTTTTTGACGCAAAATTCACTCTGAAACGTGAAGCTGTGCACATGGACCTCGTCAGGTCTAGTAGTTTTTTTTTTTAAGACCTGATTTGGTTTTTCGACGCACAATTATTTTGGACTTATGAACCTGTGTACATGGACCTCGTCAGGTTCAGTAATTTTTTTGCAAACCTGGTTTGGTTTATTGACGCAAAATCAACTCTGAAACGTCAAGTTGTGCACATGGACCTCGTCAGGTTTAGTTTTTTTTTTGAAGACCTGATTTGGTTTTTCGACGCAAAATCAAGTTGGACACATAAAACTGTGCACATGGACCTCGTCAGGTCTAGTAGTTTTTTTTTTGAAGACCTGATCTGGTTTTTTGACGCAAAATCAACTTGGACTTATAAACCTGTGTGCATGAACCTCGTCAGGTTCAGTTATTTTTTTGCAGACCTGATTCGGTTTTTTGACGCAAAATCATTTCTGAAACGTCAAGTTGTGCACATGGACCTCGTCGGGTTTTTTTTTTAAGCTCCGATTTGATTTTTCAACGCAAAATCAACTTGGACACATGCATGGACCTCGTCAGGCTCAGTAATTTTTTTGCAGACCTGTTTCGTTTTTTTCTTTTGACGCAAAATCCGCTCTGAAACGTGAAGCTGTGTACATGGACCTCGTCAGGTTCAGTGATTTTTTTGCAGACCTGATTCGGTTTTTTGACGCCAAATTGACCTATACTCATAAATCGGCGTACACACTACACAGACCTTGTCAGGTTCAGTATTTTTTTTTCAAGGCCTGATTAGGTTTTTTTTACAGAAATAAGTTTGAGCTAGTTGATTTTTCACTCGGTGCTTCTCTTCTCTCGTCTCAAACTCTCAAATCATTCGTCTTTACAATAATTGTACATACACCTATTGCTCATTTTCGATTTCCACGGTTTTTCTTTCTAGACCTTTTCTCTTCGATTTTTTGTTTCTCGATGATTCTTTTCGACGTTTTGTTTTTCGACCAATTGTTTTTCGACCAATTATTTTTCGACCTTTTGTTTCTCGACCTTTTGTTTTTCGACCTTTTGTTTTTCGACATTCTGTTATTCGATATTATGTATTTTCGACCATATGTATTTCGATCATCATCACTTTCGATATATTGTAAATTCGACCTTTTTCTTTTTCGACCTTATGCATTCGATGTTTTGTTTTCGACCTTTTGTTTTTCGCTCTTTTTTCCGTCACTCTGAACCGTCAATTGGCCATATTATCGACTGAAATGTGTCAGGAATGCATGAAAATTGAGGGGGGGGAAGAATTGTTGGGAAATTTTTAAGCACCAATAACCTCTTGTTTGAAAACTGGTTGTGTCACCCCAACTTACCCGACCAGTATCCAAGAACCTATGGAAAGTTTTGTTAAAGACGTTCTTTCGCGTGAGTGATTAGAATTAGTGGGAAAGATTGCAAATAATTTGCAGGAAATTACGACTTTTTGTAATAGGGAAAAAAATGATTGGAAAATGTTCAAGAACCAGTTACGGCTTGTTTAAAACAGAATGGAGGAAAAACTGTTCGCCGATTAAAAAGTTTGAGAGTTTGCTGTTTTTCCAGGGAGAAAAACTTGAAAACCGTGCGTCGGATTTCGAAAATTCTCCCCCCAAAAATTATTTCAAATAGTCGATCCCTGAGCAGGAATGGAACGAGCCATCCTAGTCAAAACCCGAATGATAGGCCCTCTCGGGTGGAAACGGCTAGGAGAAACTGTTTAAATTCACAACGTTCGACTGGGAAATGGTGAAAAACTGCAACTGCCAACTTCATTCGACTTTTTTGTTGTGCTGCTTCCAGCCAAATTTGGTTTCAATCCATTGAATAGATTTTGAACAATTGAATGGTAAAATTTTGGACTTTGACATTTTTCAATATTTGACATATGACAGATAGAGAAATGCGAGGAGAAATGCTTCCAACTGTTTTGAATACAAAGCAAAGAAAAATGAACATACCTTTTCTAGATAATGAGTTCGCCTCCTCAAGAATGAAATCAGAAAAAATCTGCGAATATTTCTTGAAAATTTACGCGACGTAGAAAATTGACTCTTTTGGCACTTCTTCCTTTGACATCCTGTATAATCATGTATTATGTCAACGATGACGTAGCTCATATTGACCTCTTGTAGTTGAACAATGAATCTATCAGGCATCTTCGATATTATAAAAATCGCTGACTTTTGACCCAAGATACTGTCATCTAAAAATTGGCAAAAATTTTCAGTATCAATATTCAATTGGGCGTAGTTTATTCCCCCTTCTCGACCATGCAAACTGAGGACTACTTCAAAACTGAATTTTGTAGTTCACAAAACTTGTTCATGTTTCGTCCTAGTGCGAAAAATGGAATTTTTTGTCTGTATGACGTCCTTTTTACGTTTTAAGGCCATTTCTATTTCATTTCAAAAAAGAAGTTGCAAAAAAAGTGGGAATCACTCCGAAATTCAATTTTATGGTGTGACAGAAAGTTTTCACGTTTCGTTCTTGTGCAATAGAATAAAATTTCCTGTCTCGGTGCGATAGATGACCGCTCTTCTCATAAATGCGACAATACTCCCCTTCCACAATATTGCGAAAACGACCATTTTCTGCCTTGTTGCAAAAACGACTACTTTTTCCTCCATTGCAAAAATGATCGCTTCCTGTCCTATTGCAAAATTTGACAAATTGGTCAGTTTGTTCGTAAAAGAGTAAGCTAACAGCCACAGAAAACTCGCACCACACACTCAAAGATAATTATGATTTATCCAATTTATTTGTTGGGAGAACTGCCGGGACCTGAAGGGAATAAATAATGTAGACCCACTAGGAACGGAACGGTTTAAATTATCCAGCATAAACATGTTATGGTCCTAGTGAAAAAAAAATTCTAGTAGCTTAGTGCGATAAATTGCCACTTCCCGTTCTAGAGCGATTTTCACGTCCTATCAAACACAAAGTGATGATTACAACAAACAAATGGTAATTGCTTCCGAATTGGCTTCAATAATGTGAAGAAATTGGTCACTTTCAATCCTAGTATGAAAAACGACGGATGAATGGCGACTTTCCATACTACGGTGATGTCTTCTGTTTCAAAGCTATTTTTAACTCCTGTAAAGGATGGAGTATTGATTGAAACCAATTGTGAATTGCTACCAAATTGAATTTTGTAGTAGAAAAAATGTGTCAGCTTTTCATTCTGGTGCAGAAAACGGCTTTTTGTCTCGTAGTGTGATTTTTGGCCACTTTGCATTCCACAGAAATTTTTACCTTCCATAAAAATCGGAGTGAAAATCATGAAAAACGATGAAAATTGCTTTCAAATTGAATTTTGTAATGCAAAAAATTCACTTTGTGCTAGTGCAAAAAAACGGTCTTTTTTGTCCCAGCGTGATAAATGGTTCCATTCTGAGGCGTATTTTTCCTCTCATCAAAGTAATTTTCAGGGAAAACCGGGGCAATTTTGGTTGCCATTTGAATGTCATAGTGGATTTAGTGCGATAAAAAAGATCACTTCCAGTTCTTGTGATGAGAAAATGTCATTTTTTATCGTAGTATCATAAGCGACCGCTTTCACCAAGGCAGTTTTGACCTTTCATCAAAACGGATGAGCTAGAATCACAGAAAAACTGGAAATTGCTTCCGTAAATGTTTGTAGTGCAGAAAAAATGGTCATTTTCCTGTCGTTGTGCGATAAATGGGCATTTGCCGTCCCAAAGCGATTCTCATATTCTTGAAGTGATGACTGCGAAAAAAAGGAAATTGCTTCCTAATCGAGTTCTATTGTGTGGAGAACATGGACATTTTTAGTTTAAGTACGGAAAGTTTTCCTTATAATACTGACAATGAATGGTCATTTTCCATTTTAAGGTGATCTGTACATTATCAAAATTGAATAAAATGATAATAAAAAACAATGGCGTTTGCTTTCAAGCTGAATTCTATATTGCAAAAATGAGTGAACACTCGAAATGGTAGTATGTAGTGCGAGAAAAAAAACAGTGGTCTTTTTTCTCCTAGCGGAATAAACGGTCACTTCCAAGTTCTGAAGGCAATTTTTTTCTCTTATCAATTTTTTTTTCCAAAGAACAGGAGCAAGGTTGCCAGCTGAATGCTTTAGTGCAATAAAAGTGATCATGTTCAGTTCAAGTGCGAAAAACGACTACTTTCCATTCTAGGGCAATTTATATATCCTCTCAAGACGGAGCAATGATCACAAAAAAACGGGAAATGCGAACATATTGGAATCTGTAGTGCGAAAAAAATTGTGTTTTTTTGTCCTATAGTGCGAGAAACGCCCTTATTCTTTCCTAGTTCGATAAATTTCCGTTCTGCAGCAATTCGACTTTCCACCCGAAGCGAAGTGATGATAAAAAAAACTGGAAATCGCTTCAAAATTGAGCGCTGTATTGCCAAAAAGTGGCCACTTTCCTTCATAATGCGGAAAACGACATTTTTCAGTTGTGGTGCAATAAATGACCACTCTCTGTTCCAAGCCACCTTTCACCTTTCATCAGAACCCAAGCGATGATCACAAGAAGTTGGAAATTGCTTTCAAACTGTATGAAGTGCGAAGAGAGCTCACTTTCTGTCCTAGTGGAAAACACGGTTTTTTTCTGCCCTGATACGATAAACAACCACTTCCTTTTCACGGCGATTTGATCCTGTTATCAAAGACGGAGTTATGATCAAACAAAAAAAATGGAATTGCTTCCAAATTGGTTGTTGTAACGCCCTTATTCTTCCCTAGTTCGATAAATTTCCGTTCTGGAGCGATTCGACTTCCCACCCAAAACGGAGTAATGATTAAAAAAAATTGGGAATCGCTCCAAAATTAAGCTTTGTATTGCCAAAAAGTGGCCACTTTTCTTCGTAATGCGGAAAACGACATCTTTCAGTTTTAGTGCAATAAATGACTACTTTCTGATTCAAGCCACTTTTTACCTTTCACCAAAAGCCAAGCGATGATCACAGGAAATTGGAAATTGCTTTCAAACAGTATGTAGTGCGAAGAGAGCTCACTTTCTGTCCTAGTGTGAGACACGGTTTTGTTCCTGCCTTAATACGATAAATAACCACTGCCTTTTCCACGGCGATTTGAACCTGTTATCAAAAACGGAGTTATGATCATACAAAAAATTGTAATTGCTTCCAAATCGGTTGTTGTATTTGAGAAAATTTGTCACTTCCAGTTCTAGTACGAGAATTGGTTTCTTTCCATTCAAGCTCGATCAATGACCATTTTCCTCCATAAGGCGATTTCAACATGTTATCGACTATGGAACTGCGACCACCAAGAATGTATTCATAACAAGGACAGTAAAAATTGCTTCCATACTGAGTTTTGTCGTGTGAAAAAGTGGTTACTTTGGTTCTAGTATGGAAAACGTTCTTGTTCAGTCTTATTGCGATAAATGGCCACTTCCCGTTCTGACGCGATATTGACTTTCTGTCAGTAACGGAGCTGTGAGAAAGACTCGAAATTTCTTCCAAATTCGACTTTTTATTGTAAAGGGAAGTGTTTAGTTACTTTTGGTTCTTGTGCAAACGATCGAATTGTTCTAACCTAGTGCGATATAATATGTCTTTTTCTGTTCTAAGGCGCAAAAGGTCATGATCCGTGCTATTGCAAAAATTACCGTTTTCTGTCTTGTTGCAAAAAATGGTTGCTTTCCGCTCTAGTGAAAAAATATCGAGTTTCTGTTCTAGTGCAAAGAGTTATTGCTTTTGCTGGTGGTAACGGGAACAAGTTTTTTTCAATAAGAGCTGCTTTTTCTTGCGTGATTATGCTGAAAAACGGAGGATTGCCTTTGAACTGAAGTTCGTAGTCCATATAATTATTCGGGTTTGGTCGTAGTGTGGAAAACTTTTTTTTTGTCTAAATGACGTCCTTTCATGTTCTTAGGCGATTTCTATTTTTGTTCATAGATGAAATTACTGAGAACAAGTGGGGATTGCTCCGAAATTCAATTTTCTGGTGTGACAAAAAGTTTTCACGTTTTGTTCTAGTGCAAACGAACGAAATTCTCTGTCCCAGTGCAGTAGATGACCACTTTTCGCACTACTGTCAAAAATCTTTCGTCTCACAATATTGCTAGAATGCTAGAATGATCAATTCCTGCCTTGTCGCAAAAAAATGGCTACTTTCTACTCCATTGCGAGAAATTATCACTTTCTGTTCTAGTGCAAAATTTTACAAGCTCCATGTCTCAGGTCGATTTTCACCTCCCATCAAAAACCAAGCAAAAATAAAAGAAGAACTGGAAACTACTTCCACACTGTATGTAGTGCGAAATATCTTAATTTTCTGTCCTAGTGTAAAATATGTTTTTTTTCTGTCCTAATACGATAAGTGGTCACTTTTCGTTACAGTGATTTTGAGCTATTACCAAAAACAAAGTTTTGATTCAACAAAAACTGGAATTGCTTACAAATTAATTTTTGTAATGCGGAAAAAGTGCGGTCACTTACAGTTCTAGTACGAGAACGGTTCTTTCCTACTCAAGTGCGATGGATCACCACTTTCATCTATTAGGCGATTTAAACATTCTGTCAAATACAAAATTACGACCACAAAAAGAAGTGATGATCACAAAATAGCTAAGACTTGCTTCCAAACTGAATTTTATCATGCAAAAAAGTGCTTACTTTGGTCCCAGTGCAGAAAACAGTTTTTTCTGTGTTATTGCGATGGAAGGCCACTTTCCGTTCTGTGACGATTTTGACTTTCTATATACCAGTAGCGAAGTTATGAGAAGTTATAAGAAAAACTAGCAATATCTTCCAAATTGAACTTTGTTGTGTGAAAGGAAGTGTTTACTTTTCGTTCTAGTGCGAGAAATCGCAATTTTCTGTCTCAGTGCGATGGATGTTATTTTCTGTTCCCGGGAAAAAAAAGTTCTCGGGCACGTTCCGTGCTGTTGCAAAAAAAATGTAATTTATCCAATCCTATTGATTAATGCACGCATTATCACGCGCATACATGCCTGCATTTTTCCATAAGACTGGATAAAGCATAGTATTATACTCGCGGGTAATGGCTTTTACTCATTCGGATGCTTTACGATACTCGCCAAGGCTCGTGTCGGCAGACTGCTTCCTCATGAGTAAAAAGCAAACATTACCCGCTTGTTGAATGATATACTATTCCTGTCCTGTTGAAAAAATGGTCGCTTTCCGCTTGAATGTGAAAAGCATCAACTTTCTGTTCTTCTGTTTCAAGAGTGATGGAACACCCTGTATATGTTTTCTGCTAACAAGATGCGGTCTCAAAAACCGCATACTAAGGCATCGTATAAAAAAATATGAAATTTCTATATTTTATACGGTTCAGTATGACATTTTCAACGGGGTTTCCACTTCATAAAAAAAACCCGTAACGAGTGGTTCAGGATGAGGACAGAGAATAATGGAACACAAAACCCATGAAATCCATAACAGCAGTAAGTGGGTACTTACCTGTATTTAGGTACTATGCTGGAATAGAATCGAACAATACAATTGGAGTACTTAGTACAATTTTTATTATCTCTGACGAAGTTTTCGAAACCATCGAAAAATATACACGTTTTTCATTCAAAAATCTATGCGCTGAGTGGATTAACAGTTACTGATTGCTAGTTATTCTGACTCAAAGTGCCCATCAAGAGAGCTTGGGAAAAGAAAAGAGAGTAGAAAATATGGCCGCAACAAAAATCTTGATTTTGACTGCACTTCTGGAATTGGTATTGTTCCACACTCCAGGTATTTGTTTTTTTTTTGTTACAATCAAAAAAGGTTTTTGAAGAGTACCAGACCAGTTTTGGAATATCTAAGGGCAATTTAGGCTCAATAGTTGCGCGGCTAGCCGTCAGTTTCACAAAAAAAGATGATCAGCGATCAAGGCTGATTGCAGATTAACTGAACTTTTTCCTGCTGAATGCTAGGTGATTAACCACAAAAAATCCCTGAAATCTGTACTAGACCCATCATCTTTCCATTATTGAGGGATAAACCAGCATTTCCATTGATCAGTCAGCTACAAATTGACAAACAAAAATCGCAAATCAACTAATCTCGTATTATCTGTTTTGTGGAACCCACGGTAAGGGACATAAATTGGACGAACCTTGCAAATTTCGAGGCCGCGATGCCACTTGGCAGAATGGGGTACTTTCCTGAAAATTTTTCATTAGCTTAATCAATAGTATGGTCAAAAATAATGTACCCGTATTTTTTTTTATATGTTCCCTGAATTGCGGCCGCAATGCGTGTTTCAAAAATATATTTGTGACGTCACAAATATACTAAAAACTAAACAAACAGCACTGCTGGATTGAAAACTCAAAAAACTGTTAGAGAGGCATGACAATATTTGCAAAATACAACAAATGGAAACTCCACTAGAGTTTCCTCACTAATGCCAACCTTTTGAAAAAAAAAATGAAAAAAAAATCTTTCTAACCAAAGGATATATTTTCTGAAGATATTCAGGAAATACTCTTCATCACTCTTGTTGATGACTAAAAGTATTTTCAGTCAAATCTATCTCATTGGCAAGTACCTCATTGTTCTATGGAACTTTGTCTTAATTTTAAGAAGTGGTGCCACGATGGTGATCGGTGCAGACGCTGTATACAGGGTGATCAAAAATGAAAAAATTCAAACTTAGGAACCAGAAGAGTTGGAGCCATGAAAATTACCAGGTGGATTCACAATTTATTGCTTATCAAGATAAAATGAACCGCGTCTGAATATCTTCAGCTGTTTCAGAAATATCCTGAAAGTGGTGGTCGATTTCATGAAAATTGGAATTTTTCAATAAATCAGTGGATTCTCAAGATATTCGGATGGAATTTGATATTTCCGCCAAGGTTGACGTCAGAAATGCAATGCGATGTGTCGCCACCGTCTCCGCACACTATTTGCGAAAATAAAAGAAGCAATTGTGATTTTTTCCATGACCGCCATTCTGAACTCACCCAGTATTCAATAAGTGGAAAATCGATTGGTACGGGTGAAATTGGTCATAAGATTAGTATGCAATAATCTAAAGGCAAACATAACCATTCCCAGCAAGCCACTTCGTTTCTATTGGCCGTGAGGTGATGTTGAACCCATGTTTACGAGTTTTACAGCATCGGCTCTCACCGTGGTCAAAATGACCATTGAAAATATAAAAGAGTTTTCAAAAAAAAATAAAAAAAATATTGTTTTCTCCTTCTCGACCTTACATTCCATTCGGCCATAGGAGTTTTGACACTTTTATTTCAAATGTTCGTTACAAACAGTTTCATTATTCACAATCATAATAGCTCCTACAACACCATTATTCCAACGTTTTTAGCGGTGTTTGGCCCAGGAAAGTTTCTTCCGCCGGCTGGAATCGAACCTATTGCTAGTTGAAAACTTATAAAAGAGTTTTCAAAAGAGTTCAACTTCATTTCTGATGTGAATCACAAACCCATTTTGGATTATCTTGAGTCGTACCTGAAATATGATGGAAAAAATAGCTTCCCGTAAAACTCGTAAAAATAGGTCCAACACTACGTCGTACCCAATAAAAAAAAGTGACTTGCTAGGAATGGTTATGTTTGCTTCTAGATTATTGCGTATGACCAATTCAACTGGTATGAATCGATTTTTCACTTGATAAATGCTGGGTGAGTTCAAAATGGCGGTCATGAAAAAAAAATACAATTGCTTGTCTTATGCTCAAAATTGTAGGCGGAGACGGTGGCACCACATCACATTGCATTTCTAACGTCAATCTTGGCAAAAATATCAAATTTCATCCGAATATCTTGAAAAATGACTGATTAATTGAAAAATTTCAATTCTCATGAAACCGACTACTACTTCCAAGAAATTTCTAAAACGGCTGGAGATATTCAGACGCGGTCTATCTTATTTCGATAATCATCAAATTGTGAGTCAACATGGTGACTTTCATGGCTCCAACTTTATTGGTTCCTGAGTTTGAATTTCTTCATTTTTGACCACCCTGTATACAGCGTCTGTACAGACCACCATCGTGACACCACTTCTTAAAATTCAGACAATGTTCCATAAAACAGTTCTGCAAAGTGGCATCGCGGCCTCAAAATTTGCAGGGTAGAATCGGCTAACGACCGGACTACAATTAAGGCAGAGGCGCCGGAAATACGGTTTCTAGGGATTTTTAAAAGGTTGATTTCTTAGGGATTTTTGGGAATTCATAAAAAATTGTGTGAGATTTCTAGGAGTTCCTTGAAATTTCTCGAGATTTCTTCGAGAATTTTGAGAGATTCCTAAAGATTCCTACTGGTTTTCTGAATATATATACTAACGAGATTTTTCATGATCACTGTGAGAATTTTCCTACTTAGGGTTCCTTAGGACTCGTTTGAGATTTCCAGGGAATTCCAAAGATTTTTGAAAATTTAGAGGGAGTTCTGAGGTCGGACATGATTGTGTAGGTATGTGATTCACTGATTTCTATTTTTCTCTACGGGCTGAGATTGAAAATAAGTATAGGGTTTTTACGGTTCTGAAGATTCATACAGGATTGGTAGGAAATAATCCCTGAAAATTTCTTGAAACTTTTGAGGCGCTCTAAAGATTTCCACAGGATTCTTTAAAATATCGATGGGATTCGGAATTCCTGAGGACTTGCTACAAGATTTTTGGGGACTTCTGGAGATTTCTACAAGATTTTTGGGAATTCCGGAAAGTTTCTACGGCTTTTCAAAGATTTTTACGAGAATCTAGGGATTTCCAAAGATTTCTTCAAGAATGAGAGACTTATATACCGTCCGTTTTTTTTTCTAGGCCCCAGCTTATAGCGCCTTTATTATGGGTTTTACATCCAACATATTATATATTTTTGAAATCAGAAGAACAAAATCTATCGATTGATGATATGTCAAACTATTTTTGACAGATGTCATTTTTTGACAATTGACGGAATAGTACTTGTGACACACCATTTTAAAGCTCATAAAATTCTTAGGAGAACCGTGTTTCAATTTCTAGAATAGGATGTCTTTTACAGCTTCTGGAGGTCTTTGAATAGGAAAAATTGTTAAAATTCAGAAATACCTACTCAATAACTAAAAGGTATTTTTAATATCAACTGATGATAATATTCTGATTTTTAATCGTCCAAATACTCCAAATTAGCGGGAGACTCTATAAACACCTTATCTTTCAGATAGGCTCATAAAAAAAAATCGAGGGTGTCATACCTGGCCACCTCGGATACTATCGCGTTGGGCTGGCAGTTGCAATTCACCGGTCGTTGAATCTCCCATTTAAGGAATAAGGAGACGGTCATTTCAAGTAACTTCTTCAGGACATGTTTCGTTTCATTGTGATTATTTATTGATTATTATCATCAGTTATTATTAGAAATGCCTGTTTTGCCTATACTTACGTAGTTATTGAGTATTTCTGAATTTCAACATTTTTTCCTATTTGAAGACCTGTAGAAGCTGTGAAAGACATCCTATTCTAAAAATGAAGACACAGTTTTCCTCAGAATTTAATGGGCTTTAAAATGATATTTCACAAGTACTATTCTGTCAATTGTCAAAAAATGACATCTGTCAAAAATAATTTGACATACCATCAATCGAAAGATTTTGTTCTTCTGATTTCAAAAATATATAATATGTTGGGTGTGGAACCCATGATAAAGGCGCTACGCGCTGGGGCCTAGAAAAAAAAACGGACGGTATGTAGATTTCCACGAAATTCCTGAAGATTCATATGGAATTTCTGGAATCTTCAAGTGATTCCAGAGATTTTTTATAAATAGATATTCAGAGATTTGCAGGGATTTCCAGAGATTTGTGAAAATTTTTACTAGATTTTGTAAGGTTTTCTAGAGATTTTTGGGGACCTCCAAAAATTTTTCTGGATTCTCTGTTATTTCAACAGCATTTGTAGAAATTGATAAAGACTTGTATGAAGTTTCTGGGGAAGAAGTTGAAATTTCTACGAGATTTTTGAAAGAGTTTGAGTGACTTTCAAAGATTCTACGTGACTTTTACAAATATCTGCAAGATTCCTGAGGATTCTTTTGAGAATTTCGTGGGTTTTGTGGAGAATTCTACGGGAGCTCCAGGAGTTTCCGGGAATTCGTTTGAGATTGCTAGGGATTTCTGAATATTTCCACGGAATTTTCATGAACTTCTGGATATTTCTACGGATTTTGTAGGATTTTCTACGGAATTCGACAAGATTGTTCCAGGTTTTCTAAGATTTTCCAACAAGATTCCTGAAAATTCATGAGGATCACGAAAGTTTTCCACAAGATCCTTGGAGATTTCTGGAAATTCTCACAGGATTTTTTCGACGAGATTTCTGCAAATTTCCAAGGATTTCTAGAAGTTTCTGAGATCAACTACGGGATTTCTGAGGTTTTCCAAAGATCTGTATGGAATTTCTGAATATTTCCACAATGATACTAGGGTCTTCTGAAGACTCTTGAAGATTACCAATAGTTTCCAAGTATTTTTTGATATTTCTACGGCTTATAGGGATTATTCTTTTTAAGATCTCTACCGGCTGAGACTGAAGACTGGTATGGGATTCTTAGGGATTTCTAGCGATTTCTACGAGATTTCCACAAGATTTCTTTGGAGATTTCTAAGAATTTCCGAGATTTTTGGGGCAGTTTTTGGAAGTTTCCACAGGATTTCTGAACATTTGTATGGGATTTCTAGGAACTCTCAAAGGGTTTCATGGAATTTTCTAGGACTCTGGAGATTTCTACAGATTTTTTGAGTATTCTCAAAGATTTTTACGGGATTACCAAAGATTTCTACAGAGTTTCTGAGTATTTATGTGACAATTTCTAGGTGTTTCTCAAGACCCTCTTGGGATCTCTACGAGATCGCAAGTTGTGATTCCCGAAAATCAGTATCAAAAGTCTAGAAATTTTTGGGATTCTGTAAGAATTTCTATGGACTTTTGAAGATTTTCATGGGACTTCCAGGTATTTCTAAAAATGTCTACAAAGTTTGTGGAGATTTCCATAGTTTTCCACAGGATTATTAGAGATTTCTGAAGTTTCCTACGGGGTTGCTAAGTATTTTAGAGAATTTCTGTACGATTTTTAGGAATTTGTTGATAGATAGATAGATAGATAGATACATTTATTGTCTTCCATAAAACCATTTACAGGTTGTAGAACTGTCAACGTAAAGCGTGGGCACGCGTGGGTACAGCATGCATATACATATACAATGTATTCACAACATAACACAAAAACAAACAATTGAATAATGAATAAACAAATAGATAAATAAAATAGGTGGACAAAGACAATTTATGACAACAATGTACAGATGAAAATCAAGTATATACAGCTTAAAAAAAAAATCTATTTCTACAAAATTTTCAGGGATCTCCAGAGATTTCTTCAGGATCTCCAACAATTTGCAGGAGTTTCCAGGAATTTCCAGCAGAGATTTTTATGAGAATTGTGATTTTCATGGATCTCTATGATAATTCCAAGGAAAAAATTCTAAATACCAATAATAACAAGAGTTTCTTGAGACTTTTATTGATTTTCACGAGAATTCAAGCGATTTCCAAAAGTCTCCACGGGACTTTTACGGACTCCTCAAGATTTCTACGGGATTTCTGAGGATTCTTGGAGATTTGTATGAAATTTCCAGGAATCTTTGAATATCTTCATGGCAATTTGTAGGATTTTCAAAAATTTTTACAAGATTAGTCGAGAATTGCGAAGATTTCTGAGGATTTCTGGAAAATTCTAGGGAGTTCCAAAGATTTCTACAGGATTTCTGACAATTTGCATGGGATCCCCAGGGGTTTCTAAATATTTCTCTCCAAGACTTTTGGCGACTTCTAGAGGTTTTCACGGAAGTTACAATTTATTCAATAAGGTGTTTGAAACCTTCACATTCAACGTGATTCTCCAATAAAATGGCTGGAATGATTAGGAATGTATTTCGTATCTTGAAATAAATATTTGGCATTCTGGAATTCCTTGGTTTTCCCAAAAACCTTTGTCGTATTTTGTACTTCAAAGACATTCCAACAAGTAGTTTGTATTTTGTATTTCGACTATTTTGGAAGGAGTATTTTGTATTATAATATATTTTCCAAGTATTTTGCATAGCCCTGCATATATCATGAAACATTATTGTTCACACTGACGTTAAAACTGATTTTGATACTAACATCAACATAACTGAGGTTCACGCTCGGATTCACGTTCACGTTGGAATTGAAACTTTGATATTAGCTGAATTCGCTTCGCCATGAATCGCAGATATTCTCACCTCAGTTGGCAGTGTTATCTCACTCGCTCATTGGTTAAGATGGTTGAGCTGGTTGAGATGGTTGAGATGGTTGAGATGTTTGAGAATGGTTAAGATCACACAGTGTAAACACAAGCAAATTGAACCATTTGATTGACAGACAGACAATTGAAGGAGACACATGGGACATATGGGACATTGGAAGTGACCAAGGATGTCTATACTACTGGCTGGATAAGAAACTTCGCTGCCATCTTGAAGCTTGATCTGACGCTGTGCCCGTCGGGATTGTCATCGTGACATTCGTGACGGACGCCGCCAGCCTCTTGTGCATCCATGGCGAATATTAGCTCTTCTCTGTGGCGAATTATCGTTAATTATGCCGCGCAAGCCCAATAGTATTCACAACAAGCGGACCCCGTAACATAACACACTTTTTGTTGCAAGTGATTGACTAATTGCTATCATTTTACAAGACCAGGCGAAGGACCGGGCCTGGCAGCAAACTTCTGAACGACAGTTTCGAGTGTGCTCTGGTGTGCTCCGATTGAACGTCACTATGGTTACGGGTGACACTTTGCCCGTCGGGATTGTCAAATCTCAGCTTCACCTTTCCACGTCAAAACCGGCCAAGCTTCTTGTCCAGTTAGTATAGACGTCCTTGGAAGTGACATAGGGGACACATTGGGGAACACGTTAGGGGACACGTTAGGGACACGTTAGGGGACACGTTAGGGACACGTTGAGGGCACGTTAGGGACACGTTAGGGACACGTTAGGGACCCCAGGTAAGGGATTTATCGCTTCTTCTTGCTCTAACTGAAGTTAGGCAAACTGAGATTGTGGTAGAAGAAAAGCGCATAATGTCGTTGAAATTGATTTTGACATTGACATTTGACACTGACACTGATTCTGACGTTCACCTCTTGACACTGAGGTGATATCGAAATTGACATTTGCACGGGATTGACGCTAGATTCCAACAAAATAACAATGACATTGAATATACCGTATGATCAAAAACTTTTCTATTTGCGGTAGGCTGTAGCCTGGCCAAAATCAGCCTCGTTTGCCTGTCAATGACCAGGCCACAACCTACCGCAAGTAGAAAAGTTTTTGATCATACGGTACGTACGACGAGGGCAAAGCCCGAGGCACCAAGCCGGTTTTTTTTTATTTTGAGTTTTACTTTCGCAGCCACGTCCGACCGTGTCGTCTGCCGCGCAGATAACTATTACTGGTTGACGCTGAGTCACTATAAAGGCAAAATATTCATCCCGCGGTCCAAGCGCCCGAACCTGATCTTCGTCAACACCAAGTCAAACCTGGACAAATTCGGCTATCTGTACCTGGCAAAATTCCGCACGACAGACGGCAGCGTGCACCTCACCACGGTCAAAGAGGACGGCACGATGAGCTTCACCAACAACGCGAATATCGTCGGCAGAGTCAAAGTGAGTGTTGCGCAGTCGCAGTTTGGCACACTTCCAGCTCGGCACTGGAATTTGCCAACCGGTTTCGAGCCGGCAGCGTGCCGAGACTCATTACGAATATGGCTTTCAGGTGCTCAGCGCCTACCTTCCGTTCAATTCAACGGGAGATGTAAACGGGTTCCAATTCAACAAAGTGTGGCCCGGCACCATGCAGAGCTCGAGGCTCAAGGGATCGCCCGATCTGAGAGAGGCTTCGGTGATTGTGGGCATAGAAAACGGCCGCTTTGTCTACTTGGGCGCCGTCTTGGAAGAAAAACCGGTTTACGGAAGGATCGTTGAGGATGCACGTGGAAAGTACGAATTGATCTACCGAGATATGGAACAAGTAGAAAAACGAACCGACCGTTTTCAAGTTCTCACTTCGAAATCGTGCGCTAATATGTTAGAAATGGCTTAGAATAACAACATCATGTTATATTTTATATACCAGGATCGGCATTGAAGTTTAAACTAAAACAAACCTTTGTACTTTCTTTGATGCTTTCTCCATTAAAATATATAGGTTGCTTCTTTGTTGTCAGCTTTCTGTATAATCCACTTCATCTTGTTGAATAAAGAATGATCATATACAGAGTGACTGACTTCTCAGGAATGATTTCTCGTTGGAAATGGAGTCAAAGAATGGTAGAACTGTCGTCTTGGAATGCTTCCTTAAGAAGATGCAAGATGTTGAAGTTGACTTGATGTTAAGCTGTTTTGACAAGGACAACACGACCTGACCTGACCTGACCTGACCTGACCTGACCTGACCTGACCTGACCTGACCTGACCTGACCTGACCTGACCAATTTTCTAAGCTACGCTTCAGTGGCATTTTTCAAACATACACTACTTCTAACCAACGATACTTACCGGTGGATCGCAGGTCAGAAGGAGCGTGTGTTAGAAAATCACGAACGAAGGGATTGATCTAAACATGACAGCGTTTTCAGGTTCTCTAATATATATCAACAAATCGGCCTCCGGGTGTTATCAGGATACTTTCTCACAAACGCTACAAGCCCAAATTTTTAACTTGCACTTTTTCTAACTGGAGATTTTTCTAACAAAACGACCGTCACCCAATTTTTTTTGATGCTACTCACGATCAAAGCAACAAAAATACTATCTATGTCCAATATAAATGCAACAAAAATTATCAAGAATTTACTCCTGCAAATTTTAGATCAGTAGCTTTTTTTTTGAGCCATTTGGATTTGAAGGTTAGGGAAACATTTCGAAAATACCACTTTCGATGGTTTGAAAATGGAATTCCAAGAAACCTGATGATCTATGAGCTCGAATAGCTCTCTAGGTGTTGTAAAAAATTACACATTTCTAACAAAACACGCAACAGAAGGTATTTTGAGTTGATAAGTTGATAACATAACAATTCGGTAATTTAACCTGGGGCTTCTCCCATACCATACTCCCCATTATGTGCTATTGACGCACTTGAAAGCCTCTTTCATTTCCTCATGAGTTTTTGGGCATAACTTTGTGCTTACCTGGCCAACGGTTTGGAAGGTTGCATTCATACTAATTACCATTACCGTAACCATACCGTGGGGTGCTTGGTCTTCTTTCACTCAATATACAGGGTGTTTCAAAGCTTCCGCCTCGGATTCCCAAATGGCTGAGGGCAACACGATTTAAACTTGTGGTCCATGAGAATTTTGTTAGAAAAAAATAATTTTTGGGGTTTTAGTTGACGATTTCTCACTGTAAGTATACAACAGCCTCAAGAGTTGATTGTTTTCTCTGGAGTCTGTCCGGCCAAATCTTCTAGACCCTCATCAGAAAATGGAATTGTAAGAAGGTAGAGCTCCACCTTTCGACTTCCATACTCCTACAAAAAAATAGCTTCAAAAATTTTACAAACATTTTTCTGAGATATTTGAACAATAGTTCCTCTTTCCATACAGATTGGGCTCTTCTGCGACGGGGCGTGGACAGGTATAGGTGATGACGGTTATTTGATCAGGCCATAATTTTGAGCAAATGATAGATTTTACCACTACAATTAACAAATGGATGCATGAATTGCGTTAAAATTTGTGCTAGAGCATGAAAATGTATAACATTTTGGTAAAAAAATAAGTAAGAAACTAAATGATTGCTTGATTTTCATATATTTCGATAATTAAGTTGGAAAATTTGTGGTGAGATTCTGATCCGAGGATGGACTGTATAACTGGTTGCCTGCTCGTTGACCGTTTGCCCTCTGTTTATGTTTCAAACCCACGTCCCACGTGCCATGTGCCATGTGTTAACCTCAAATATTTGGCCGAGAAAAGTCATCACATCAGAGTACATACTTCAGAGAAAAGTGTCCGTCGATTTAAGGTGAACGATAGACTGTGCTTCAATCTTCACATGGTTTATTCGTTTGTGGCACGTGTATCAGTACAGTACTGTCAGTTTGGAATGTTCGGATGTAACATTGGTTGCCTAACCTGATGATGGAATGATACAAAAAGGCCTGATCGCTCACTGAACCTTCTCGTATCCCTCTAGCATTCACCGTTTAGCTTCTTAATAACTATTTCACACTGAAAACAACTTATTTGATAAGAAACGCAACGTTTTCCAACGTATTGTACACAAATTCCCCAGTTTGTTTAAATGTAGCACAAGTTGCCTAATCAAAAGTTGCACATGCGTCTAGAACACTATGTATAGGAACAGGAACTATTTTTTGAAACTGCTCTGATTCCTGGGGTGCTATTCCTGGAACACTTTGTATATGCATGTTTTATACACGTCTGTGGTCTGCTCTGTCCTATGCTTTCTTTGTGTATATATCTTGACAAATATACATTCGCAAGATTCCAAGAAAACAATTGATTGGGGGGAGCTTTCACGAGTCTACCTTCTCGGCTGGTTTCCTTCTCGTCACACCATACAACAAGCACAATATAAGTGTAACGGCCATGTTAGAAAGTGGAGCCAAGTTACGAGCGCCATCAAGAGGACGGGAGCAAAACTAGAATTGCGCGGCATTGGAAATTCTAATGGGCCGATATTGTGCAAAATATTTCATTTTATTGAAAATCCGTTTTTCATTTCATCAATGTTTGTAGTAATGGGAGAGTAGAAAATCCAACTTCTTCAATAACAACAGAATCTGATAAAAAGTGAAAATAGAGGTCATATTAGAGAAATAGTAAGAAAACTACATGAAAAATATTCTCAACAACATCTTTATAAACCCAGAAAATTATAATTCTCTCGAAAATGAGTATGGAATAACCTAAGTACATTCTTATTGAATTCATCAAGTTGTCGAATAAATCAAAGAGTGCTCGGAACTTGCCCGGTTGGCACCGGTAACTTTAAAATGCGCCACAAAATAGACGTCACCTTGCCACCACCTGAGGAAGGCGACGAGACTTCGCCCCCGCCGTTTCCCACATCACGGAACTCCAACCTCCAACACACAGCATTAATTTGTTTCCTTTCACCATTTTCGAAACGAAATAAAAGCAAAAATCGAACGATGGGCACAGATCGCACTTCATACTTCGCGTAATGGCGGAATGGAAATGAACACAATCAAACATCCAACGGAAATCACGTTGAAAATGACTGTCCTCATACATTTGAATTTGGGCCAATCGCGTGGCTTGATCACTCGCAACATGCCGATAGATAAATCGACAATGGCCAACAACTAAGCCATAAGATCACTAGGATTTAGTAACTGAAATTCGACACTAGCGCCATGGTGTACGGGAGCAGCAATATTCAGGTTCAAATTCTCTCACCTAGCTTACCGTATATATAATGCTTGTTGTATGCATCACACCATTTCTTCCATTGCTGTCATTCTGTGAGCATCGTCGTTACACGTGCAAATCAGTGAAAATTATTTCAATCATACTGTGGGTGATCAATTGAAAATGCCGAAAAGGAAGCGTAACGAAGAACTGGTAAGTGTTTATTTGTATTAATACTGATCTATTATTTACACTCCTGCTTGAGGCTGAGAGTGATATATACAGAAATATATTGGTCTGTGTGCGGAAAAACGGTTCTTTTGGATTTCCGCGTTCACTGCTATTGAAATCTCATCTCACGAGCGCCAAGAGTATTTATTTCCATATTATGAACTTTGTTTTTGTCATATTTGCTTGTCGTCCAGTGATTTTATGTACTGCACTTGAATTGAACTGAAAATGTTGCGCAAATTCGGATATCTCGGATATCTCGTGATATACAGCTTCAAGACTGTTCGCTCTTCATTTGCTTTATGATTGGTTAGAGGTGGATCAAGTCAGCCTTGTTCAGCAGCGGTTTTATTTACGTAAGCACAGCATCGTCTGGCAATCGAAGCCGCGCTAACGATTCAAACTTAAATTACGGTTGAAAAGGGCTTACTGATTACTGAACCTACATTCACCTAATTTGCCAGATTGAATCTTTAGCTTGAATTTGTCTAGAGCTCAAGCCACCACTTTAGATAGAATGTCGTGTATCATACGTGGGCGCAATATCTCCATGGATACGTGAGAATTTACCATAATAATAATATCAATATTCATTTTCGTCCGTGATTTCACAGTAAGTGCAAAATAAATATGAAGATTGATATTTCACTCATAAATAAAATATGGACATGTCCGAGCACTGAATCTGAGATAAGGGATAAAGTGGGTGGGTCAGTAGTAAATTAACAAATAAGGAACAATAAAGTCATAATTGATGGAGGGATCCATAATGCTCAAAATGGAGTTGTGTCATATAAAGTTGTAGTAAATAAGTTCCCTCCACGTGTTTTTTATTATCGTTTACTCAAGTTAAAACAACAAAAGGAAATGAAGGAGAGGATTATGAAATTGGGAGTAGAGCTGGTATGATGTAGATGTTGTCAAAATCGGTTTGTTTGTTGAAGAGGCTATCTGGGTCAAGATTGTATTGTTATTGCATTGTATTGTTATTTCTTATTTGCAAAATTCCAGAAAATTCAATCAGGTGTCTGTTGTCAAGTTTCTGGATTGGTTTCAAACAATTAAAAGCAGAATCATGGCCTTCGGCAACTACATGTCTTGTGAAGTTGGATTTCATATCGAACGCAGGTAGTTCCCTGCGGTGCTCATTTAGTCTTATTTTGAATGATCTTATTGTGCGACCTAATAATCTACAAATTAACTTGTTCTTGCGGCAAAATATACATAGGTCACATACACATAAGTATACGAAGTCCTCTATCTGCCATCAGCCTATGTAAGTTTACTCATCTCATGAATCACCCTGTATTCACTTCAGTGCACATTTATTTCAAGTGACTAAAGTTAGCTCTCATTCACAAGTGACTGAAATGAATCTCAATACGCGCTTTTCACAATTCATCAGAATTGTCGTTTTTTTCAGCAGAATATCGCTCAAATTCTGATTCGTTCCGAACCGCTACTCCAAGATAAGAAATTCGTACTTATGTCATGAACGTGACGCTCTTTGACCCGTCATTACTCAAAAAGTAGAAGTCGGATATGTTTTTTTACAATTTTTGTGAGTTTTATAACAGATTCCATACACCGTGTATTGTTTTAGTCCGACAATTTTGAGTCATCCTGTATACAGGGTGGCCCAACAAAAACAGATCAGAAAGGTTTTCGGGCAAATCTCATCATTTTTTCGAAAAAAGATCAGACTGGTCGATTTTTATACCGAGGGGGGCATCTGAAACATACATTGGCAAATTTCTATCTTCAGCCCCCTCACTCCCACTTACCTCAACATTAGAATTTCAAATGACACCATCTATTTTGCGATACATAAATCAAAGAGAATCAAACTCTATTCCTGAAAAAATGTTCTCAAGATTTTCAATCCCACTCCCCATCATCCTAATATTCTCTGACTGTCCCATTTCATATCCTTGACTCCTCAATTCTCTTCAATTTATCCAGCGTCATCAAAATAGGCATTAGAGGAGAGAATTTTCGGTGGATAAAAGTGTTACCCAAATTCACCTCTTTCCTCTCCCCCCCCCCAACTTCAAAGCTTAACAGACACCACCTACTTTGTGATTCATCGAATAAAAGGAAATTGATTCCTTTTTCTGAGAACATTTTTTTTCAAATTTTTAACCTTTCTCCAGATAAATTGGATATTCGGAGTATTTTAGGGGGAAGGAGGCCTTTTTGAATATTTTAAAAATATTTTATACAGGAAGAGAGTTCAATTCCTTTCGATTTGATGTATCACAAAGTAGGTAGTGTCTATTTAGATTTTAAAGTTCAGGTGGGGGAGTGAAGGGGTGAATTTGGGTGGCACTTTTTACACAAAAATTTTTCTCCCTCGATGCTGTGCAGGATGACGTTAACTTGTAGCGTTGCCACGTAGAAGCATACCCACCTCTACCTTATACATTTAAATTCGGCGGGATTCCCACCACAATTGCTGTCTGACAGGAGATGAGCGGATCGCGTTTTTTGGGTTTTTCAAGTGATAAGAGCCAGAAGGAACGTCCGGAAAAATCCTCCAACGGTGATATTGAATCCATCTGCGGAAAATCTCTGGGGTGGCTCTTCGGTGCCGACGGCACGTTCAAATTTTGTATTTTTAATACTTTCCCCAGGGGTAAAGCGCTCCCGTTGTGAGGTAAGACCGTCCTTATGATCTAGCTTGGTGGTACAGGGTTCGCTTTTAGGTCGTAGGGCTAGGAAAAGTCCTCTGGTCTCCGGTACCATCCCACTGTCTTGGGACAGACAAGGTGTGTCTTGCCGAGACGTTTTCTTTCCGTTTCGTTTCGATCCTGTCACAGAAGGAGAGCCGTAACAGAGTCCACCGATTAGGCCTGTTGTGACGCCCCCTAAGGCTCCGAGCTGTGCAGAGCGTCGCAGTAATACCTGCACGTGGTTGCTGACCACCTAAGCGCCGCAGGAACGCCGCAGACAGCAACGTCCGAGCCGGCCAGAAGTCTACGGGACCATCACCACCAGCCACACGGGCCAAGCTTCCTGTCCATCCCCAGCTTAGGAGGTTGTCGGTGAGGTCTCGGGGAGACGTCGTGTTGGTGAGGCGTGTCTTTTTCAATAGTTTGCTAAGCCTAGTTTAGTGCGGAGAGCTACGGACCGTGGTCAAGTTTTGTCACCGTTGTGATCCAGTGTTGGGGCCAACCGTTTTTGAACTGAGCTCAGGGCAACCGCGGCGCGCCAAACAACGTCCTTTTACATCTTGCGTCCCGTGGTCTTTCGTTTCCGGCTAGGTGAAAGCGAATCTTTCACGTCCGACATAACCTCACTTCGCGTGACGGCTCTTGAGGGTCACTGGGTGCCTCCGGCTGAGTTTACGGCTACTGAGCCGCAACAGCAGCGTGCCCCTGCAAGCCTTCTGCACGTTTTATAATAATACAGACCTTATATTCCAAATTTTACCATTGTTAATGATTAGTTCCAGTCATTAAATTCCGAAACGTCAAATCGCTCTTTTATTTTTTGCTAATGTCGACCTTCGTGTGACGTTACTGACGTTGACAGCTGACACTAGGTGGCCAGTGCCGTTCGGCACCACGCGTACAGGAGGGTTGCGACGGAATCCCACATCTACTTCCTCGATCGGTATTTTAACTAACCAAGCAGGGCTATCGTTGGGGAACCAGGACTCCCAGCGATAACTGAACCGGTACGTCGGCCTTTTCTGGTTGGCGCCTAATAAATTCCGCGGCCGTCGTACTCCTGCGTACCATCGAGAAAACCCACGACCCAGCTCTAACCCTAGCATACCACTGAGTGCCGCGTTGCGTGTGAATTTCTAGGGCCGAGCCCAATATCGCCGCAAACTGTACTGTAGAGAATTAAGAGATCAAAAATATAACATTGAAAACTCTGAAAATTCTAGAAAGAAGAGGGGTGGGAAGAGAATTTAATTCTCTACAATTTGATGTATCGCAAAGTGGATGGTGTCATTTGAAACTTCGAAATTGGGGTGAGTGGGGGTGAGAGGAGTGAAGATAGAAATCCGCCAATGTATGTTTCAGATGTCCCCCACAATATAAAAATGGACCTGTTCGAAATTTTTTCAAAAAAATGAGGTAAAATGCCAGAAAACCCCACTGTTCTGTTTTCCTTGGGCCACCCTGTATAAATACTGAAATAGTAATAAATATGATGTTGCAGAAACGAAATGTGAATCACTTCAATCAGGTACCAGATGAGATCTTGTACGAAATAGCCGCAGTTCTCCCAAAACTTGACTTGCTCACGTTGGCCAAGGTAAGCCAAAGTTTCCAGAGGGTATGCAAGGACAAACGACTGTGGAAAAAGCTTCCTTTGACTGGACAAGAGATCACCTCATCCAAAATGGAAATGCTGATCACAAGTGGAATTCCGATTGAAGAATTAGATTTATCTTGTAGTTGTGTAAGTATTTATCTCTGCCGAGATTTGCATCTATATATTTTCGATCCTTTCGAGTATCGATCTAGAGATTTACATATAAAATATCTTGAGAAAATTGCTTATTCACCTACATTGGAGGAAATTTTTTTTAATATATGTAACAGATTCCTGATTTCGAAAATCACCGAGGGGCAATACCGTCTAATTCCCACATGATGGTTAAAAAGCTTGACCTGACAGGATTTGGGAGGAGGACGGACTGGTACTGCTACCAAATATTGTACATACTGGAGAGAAGTAGAACGGAAGAATTGATTATAAAATGCGTGCCCTACTCGCAACAAAATTCTAGATTGCTGAAAGCAATCTCCAAACATGAAAACCTGGAAGTGTTGTCCATACAATGGACGATCTTAGATGGCATCAGCGGCGATCACATCCGAGAGCTCTTCAACGGCTGCAGTCATTTGAGAGAATTGGATTTGTCTGCATGCACAATATCCTTACAATTGCTACGTTCCATCTGCGATCACATACCTGAAACAGTAGAAAAACTGGTTGTGCTAGAAGTTCACTTCCTAGGAATATTTCATCGACCCTATGATGATGGCTACTTTGCAATGATAGTGGAATCCCACAGCGTTCTCTTTCATCGCACCAGAAATTTGAAGTACCTCGGGACACCATTCCGGTATTTGAGATTGCCAGCGATCATCAATCAAATAATTCAACATCAAAGTTTGGAAACCCTTTGCTTCTTCGAATTCGAACTTCTGGAACCAGATTTTGTCAGGTGAGCTTCAATTGCAAAATGCTCCAATTTTTAGCTAGTTTTCACACATGAATTTCTCAGTGTTTTAGAGGAAATTGCACCAGAACTGAGAAGAATCGACATTCTTTGGCCGGACGGGATGAAAGGAAACAATCGTCGTTTATCTCCAACCCAACTAGAGATTCTCAGAGAAGCATTATTCGGTTTCGACGTAGAGGTCCGCGTGGACCCTAATTGAAAAGACCACCCCAAAATGTGGCCTCGTTCAAAATGACGATATCTCGAGAAAGGATTGCTCGATTTTTGAAACTTTTGTAATGTTCGACAGAGTGGTTTTTCAGCCACAAGGTGCTACTTTAGATCAACTGATTGTCAATTTTTTTTCAATTCACGAATGTGTCCGCGAAACCGCTGGTAGAGCCTGCAGCAAACAATCTAAGAATCACACAAAAATCAAAATTCCTTTCAAAAATTCAAAACAGGATCAAAAGTTCAACAAAGTCCCGAGATATTGATGAAGGCTCTTAAAAAATGTGCACCTACGAGAAAATTCAGCAACTTTCTTTCTTAAAATGGGACCTGGCTGGAGTCAACTTATTTTCGCACCTCTTTCATGGTCACTTTGTATATCGTATATCAGGTCGGCAATCAATTCATCTAAGATGGTAGCTTGTAGTCGAAATATTACTTTATTGAACCGGATCGAACACTACAGAAATTTTCGAAATCGACGGATTTTTAGTCGAGATATTCTCATCCTATCGAAAGCCAAGTGATCCACTCATATTAATTGACATAATAATAATTATATTATATACCTCCATTTTTGAATAATATGAGTGTTTTTAGAAAACTACTCCATCCTGTAATTTTTTATATAAATTGTATCGATTTGAAATTTGTATAATTATGAAATATTCGAATGGTAACGTCATCCTATGATTTCTAAACATTACATCCTGAATCTGGTTTGGTCTTTATTCAGGTAAAAATTTCAACAATAACAAGCTTGTTTTGCCACATCAGAACTCACAAATCAATAGAATTGATAAATTTTCCAGCGGCTATCAGCTAAAGGACCCCGCACGATTCTTATGGAAAATGGGTCTCGGTCAAATTCTCTAATTTTTTTATATGTTGTAGCCCAATTTGACACAAGCCAAAAACCATCGTCCGTTACCCAAAAAAATGGACAGTTTTTTTTCTATGAGGGGTTGAAAATGAGTTATTTCAAGGTAAAAAAATATGTTCCAACGTAAGTGAGAACATTTCAACGTCCTTTTTAACACATATGGCTCATGACAATTCCCTTTTTCTTTTGTGAAAAAATCAACCCCCTCCCTCACCCCCAACCCTTACTTGTGAGTATCAAATTCGAAATTACGTTTGAAAGTCATGCAGATAGTTCTATTTTGTCGAATTATCAATTTTGGCACAAATTTTTTTTCCAACCCCCAAATAGGGGGTGGGGTTGAAAAAAAAACCATCGGTCAATTCGACTGAATTTCTGATATTGTGCTTTACCAGTTACGCTAAACAAGATTACCAAGGGAAAACTCATTCGTATGACCAGTTTCCACCCCACAGAGGGTTGAAGTTGACTATAATGACGCATAAAACATTCTTCCATGTCATAAACCAAATGAATGGAAATAGTGGACTTTCATATCATCTTGTTTCGTAAAAATGTCTTTTCTCCAAAAATACTTTCAATCTCGTCCTTCATCCCCTATCCCTGTTTCTGAACATCATATTCGAAACAAATATTGGAATTTATATCAATTTTCATTTCATCCTTCAAATAGTCGCAGTAGCTAGAATAAGAGTGTGACATAATATTTTGCTTTGATTGAGCAGCTTTCGCTCCAAATGACATAAAATTCTTCAATCTAAACTATAAGTAGAGGTGTATCCGTATAAAAGAAAAAAGTTAGGAACTATGTAGGTACAGGTAAACATGATTAACCTGCTGTAAAGTTGAGACTTGATAGGAGCACCAATATTTTTAATAATAATCCAGGCAAAAAATCATTCAATCAAATGTATGTCCCACCCTGCTGTAAGGGTGCTAACATGAGCATAATAGTGAAAGTGAATTTTGAGAGGGGATTCACAATCAGATGCAGAGAATCTGACCGTAGACCTTCTCCCTCATTTTCAAGATTTATTTCGAATATGATGTTCAGAAACAAGGATAGGGGATGAGAGACGGGATTAAAATTATTTTTGAAGGATAGACATTTTTACAAAACAAGATGATATGAAAGTCCACTATTTTCATTCATTTTGTTTATGACATGGAAGAATGTTTTATGAGTCATTATAGTCAACTTCAACCCTCTGTGGGGTGGAAACTGGTCATACGAATGAGTTTTCCCTTGGTAATCTTGTTTAGCGTAACTGGTAAAGCACAATATCAGAAATTCAGCCGAATTGACCGATGGTTTTTTTTTCAACCCCACCCCCTATTTGGGGGTTGAGAAAAAAAATTGTGCCAAAATTAGTAATTCGACAAAATAGAACTATCTTAATGACTTTCAAACGTAATTTCGAATTTGATACTCACAAGTAGGGGTTGGGGGTGAGGGAGGGGGTTGATTTTTTCACAAAAGAAAAAGGGAATTGTCATGAGCCATATGTGCTAAAAAAGAACGTTGAAATGTTCTCACTTACGTTGGAACATATTTTTTTACCTTGAAATAACCCATTTCCAACCCCTTATAGAAAAAAAACTGTCCATTTTTTTGGGTAACAGACGATGGTTTTTGGCTTGTGTCAAATTGGGCTACAACATATAAAAAAATTAGGGAATTTGACCGAGACCCATTTCCCATAAGAATCGTGCGGGGTCCTTTAATGAATTCAAAAAACTTCCCACCACAAGCTTGATCAACTCAGTGAATGATTTATTTTATTTATAAAGTTTATCAATTTAGCCCACCATTTTTTGGTACCTTTTTTGAAAATAGGAGTTCTAATTCGGCATGCGACTTTCTTGAATGAAGATGTATAGACGTTGCTATCTGGTTTTCAAATTTTCAAAAGAAAAAATCAAAAATTTCATTTTTTTTTGGCAAATTTCGAGAATTTAAAAGTATTCCCCGTATATTTTTCTTGGAGAAGTTTCTACTTGTGAAAAAGAAATCACAAAAACCGATTTCCATCAACAAGTTTTTCAGTCACATTGGAAACCCCTTGTTCGAAAATATTCGAATAAATTGATTTCGTGACAGCTTGAGATTAATTTCCATGTGGCACGTCAATATGGCGCTAATCGTGGAACTAACATAAAAACCATCAATGCATACACAAGATACGACTAGGTTCCAATTTCCATCAAAATCGGACCACTTCAACCAATTCCAACATGATGGACAAAATGGCTGCGGATCAAAAAAAAAAACAATCAAATCATACTTTCACATATAAAAGATGAGTGTATTTCAAGTTACATGAAAATCGGATAGTTTTTGAGAAAATTTGACATTGCAGATCAAAATTGCGACGGTTTGAGAATTTTTTTTCTCCCTAATTCAATTCTCCGGTAAATACATGTTACACACAAGAAGTCGATTTTTGCTAGGTCTTCTCGTTCAGAAGCGATTAATTGATAAGACAGACAGTTATACATTGGATAGTGCATGCTTCTTTAGCTCCGTATCTGCATACGAGCGGCAGGGGAGGAGAACGGAGCTAAGAAGTTAGGTGATTGTCTATGGTGCGTTCGGTGATTTCTCCTTGCAATAGGTGGCGCGAAATGCCCGATAGTATAGAAGAGCCAAAGTTTTAGGGAGTCGGGTAGATAACGATAGGTGTGCTCGGTAATTCCAACGAGTGGATTTCCTCTACACAATTTACGCGACTTGACTGATTTTGATTTGCCGGAATATATTTTCGTTACATAAGTTGTTACGGTTAGGTACCCAGCTACCTACCCGTTCGGCGTTCATGTTACGCTTTTGTTCAACGCATGCATACAAATGAATTTTGCTATATAGCTACTTATTTATTCATTACTACTATATTTCTAGCGTACTGTAAACGTTCGAATTTTCGCGAATTTTGCATAGCCATCCATCACTTATACGCATAATTATTAAATGCCTCGCACGTAGGTACGAATTCACCTCCACATAGTTTTTTATTTCGAGCACAAGAACAAACAAATAAAATATCAGAGCTGACAAACGACACAGATGAGAATATGCCAAATTTTGAGAATGGTCGGTTGGATTTTTCTTTTAAAGATTTTCATCCACCTACCTATTTGATTCCCGGCTTCCCAAATCTCCCGACTGGATTGAGCTAAACCTAATCTTACAATTACCTCGACATCGACAATACTATTGAACCAGATTTAAACTTTGTCCATTTTGTGAGAAAAAGAGACCAACAGAGTTTTTCAAATTCGCCCATGCATATGCATGATATGCTACCGAATTTTGAAACGATCGAAGGCTGGTAGGTATGTTTTCGAGCAATGAATTGCCGCTGCACATGAGGCGCAAGCAGGTAGGTATTTACCCAATATTTGTTAAACTATCTGAAAAATGAAATTCAAAGCACTTGTGAATGTAAAAGTGTTCCACAAAAAGGTAAGTATGTCTAGATTATCTAGCAGGCATGGGTACCTTCTGTTCTCTCATATATGTTCCCGCCGCGCCGTCAGTAATCTCCCCAAAATCTAAAGGGGGTCGGTGAAATCTGAATCCTATACGCCCCGTTATGCATGGACTGTTTATTTTGTGTAGGTAGTCGAAAACAAAAACTGACCACGATTGGAAATGAAAAAGAGTCAAAGTGGTTTTTTAAGGTGGTAATCTTTCAGAAAACGTGTTTGGGTCCAAAACCTCCAGAATAGACTCACTATTTGCGAATAATTTTGAACATTTCCAACTTCTTAACCCTGTACGGGCATAAGAAGCCGACTATTATATATACTGGTGTTAGCTTTTCGAAAGTTCTTTTCTATCAATTCCAAGAAAATCGTCCAGATTTTGTCGTCAGTTGAACGGCCCACAAAAAGCAACGACATTGGTCGCATTTTTTCCGTCAAATTTGACCAACAAACCGCTTCGTCTTTCAACCAAGCCGATCTGATTTTTTCGGGCAAATTGACCACGATTGGAAATGAAAAAAAGTCAAAGTTGTTTTTTTGAGGTGGTAATCTTTCAGAAGACGTGCTTGGGTCCAAAACATCCAGAATAGACTCACTATTTGCGAATAATTTTGAACATTTCCAACTTCTTAACCCTGTACGGGCATAAGAAGCCGACTATTATTTAAACTGGTGTTAGCTTTTTGAAAGTTCGTTTCTATCAATTCCAAGAAAATCGTCCAGATTTTGTCGTCAGTTGAACGGCCCACAAAAAGCAACGACATTGGTCGCATTTTTTCCGTCAAATTTGACCGACAAACCGCTTCGACTTTCAGTCAAGCCGAACTATCTGTTTCTGGCAAATTGACCACGTTTCGAAATGAAAAAAAGTCATAGTTGTTTTTTTGAGGTGGTAATCTTCCAGAAGACGGGTTTGGATCCAAAACCTTCAGAATAGAGTCACTATTTGCAAGTAATTTTCAAAATTTCCAACTTCTTAACCCCTGAAGAAGCCGAATTAAACTGGTGTTAGCTTTTCGAAAGTTTCTTTCTATCCAATCCAAGAAAATCGTTTAGAATTTGTCGTCAGTTGTACTGCCCACGAAACGCAAACACATTGGTCACATTTATTTCCGTCAACTTTGACCAACAAACCGCTTCGTCTTTCAACCAAGCCGAACTGATTTTTTCGGGCAAATTGACCACGATTGGAAATGAAAAAAGTCAAAGTTGTTTTTTTGAGGTGGTAATCTTCCAGAAGACGTGTTTGAGTCCGAAACCTTCAGAATAGACTCACTATTTGCGAGAAATTTTAAAAATTTCCAACTTCTTATCCCTGTACGGACTTAAAAAGCCGACATTTCCATAAACTGGTGTTAGCTTTTCGAGAGTTCTTTTCTATCCAATCCATGAAAATCGTCCAGATTTTGTCGTCAGTTGAACGGCCCACAAAAAGCAACGACATTGGTCGCATTTTTTCCGTCAAATTTGACCAACAAACCGCTTCGTCTTTCAACCAAGCCGATCTGATTTTTTCGGGCAAATTGACCACGATTGGAAATGAAAAAAAGTCAAAGTTGTTTTTTTGAGGTGGTAATCTTCCAGAACACGTGTTTGAGTCCGAAACCTTCAGAATAGACTCACTATTTGCGAGTAATTTTTAAAATTTCCAACTTTTTAACCCTGTACGTGTACGGGCTTAAGAAGCCGACTATTATAAACTGGTGTTAGCTTTTCGAAAGTTCTTTTCTATCCAATCCATGAAAATCGTCCAGATTTTGTCGTCAGTTGAACAGCCCACGAAACGCAACGACATTGGTCGCTTTTTTTTCTCGTCAACTTGGACCAACAAACCGCTTCGTCTTTCAACCAAGCCGAACTGACTTTTTCGGGCAAATTGACCACGTTTAGAAATGAAAAAAAGTCAAAGTTGTTTTTTTGAGGTGATAATCTTTCAGAAAACGTGTTTGGGTCCAAAACCTCCAGAATAGACTCACTATTTGCGAATATTTTTGAACATTTCCAACTTCTTAACCCTGTACGGGCATAAGAAGCCGACTATTATATATACTGGTGTTAGCTTTTCGAAAGTTCTTTTCTATCAATTCCAAGAAAATCGTCCAGATTTTGTCGTCAGTTGAAAGGCCCACAAAAAGCAACGACATTGGTCGCATTTTTTCCGTCAAATTTGACCAACAAACCGCTTCGTCTTTCAACCAAGCCGATCTGATTTTTTCGGGCAAATTGACCACGATTGGAAATGAAAAGAAGTCAAAGTTGTTTTTTTGAGGTGGTAATCTTTCAGAATACGTGTTTGGGTCCGAAACCTCCAGAATAGACTCACTATTTGCGAATAATTGTGAACATTTCCAACTTTTTAACCCTCTACGGGCTTAAGAAGCCGACTATTATATAAACTGGTGTTAGCTTTTCGAAAGTTCTTTTCTATCCAATCCAAGAAAATCGTGTACGGGCTTAAGAATTGACCTTTCTACAAACTGGTGTCAGTTTTCGGGACTTCTGGCCTATCCAATCCAAGAAAATTGTTCAGTTTTTGTCGTCAGTTGAACTGCCTACGAAACACATCGACATTGGTCGCTTTTTTTTTGTCAACTTTGACCAACAAACCGCTTCGTCTTTCAACCAAACCGAACTGACTTTTTCGGTCAATTTGACCTCGATTGGAAATGAAAAAAAGACGAAAGAAAGAGAAAGTTGTTTTTTTGAGGTGGTTATCCTCCAAAAGACGTGTTTGGGTCCGAAACCTTCAGAATAGACTCACTATTTGCGAATAATTTTCAAAATTTCCAAAATTTCCAATTTTTTGGTGTTTGGTTTTTGGGCCAATTGATCACGATTGGAAATGAAAAAAGTCGAAGTTGTTTTTTTCAGGTGGTTATCTTCCAGAAGACGTGTTTGGGTCCGAAACCTTCAGAATAGACTCACTATTTGCGAATAATTTTCAAAATTTCCAACTTCTTAATCCCGTAGGTACGGACTTAAGAAGACGACTTGTCCACAGACTGGTGTCAGATTTTCGGGAGTTCTTTCCTATCCAATCCAAGAAAATCGTTCAGATTTTGTCGTCAGTTGAACTGCCCACGAAAAACATCGACATTGGTCGCATTTTTTTTTTCGTCAACTTTCACCAACAAACCGCTTCGTCTTTCAACCAAGTCGAACTGACTTTTTCGGGCAAATTGGTCACGATTGGAAATGAAAAAAGTCAAAGTTGTTTTTTAGGTGGTAATATTTCAGAAGACGTGTTTGGGTTCGAAGCCTTCAGAATAGACTCACTATTCGCGAGTAATTTTCAAAATTTTCAATTTCTTGCTGACCGTTTAACCGGTTTGACCAGATATTGACTGGTTAACCATAACTGGTTTTGTAACTAGTCAAAAATTTCGTAAACGATTAACTGGTTAGTTGAATTTTTTCTGACTGCACTACTCTTACTACTTAGCCCTGGGTTGCATCAAACCTCAATTAAATTTAGTTCGCTACTAAATTTTAATTGAGGCTTGTGAGGCTTGTCATTGGCCAATTTGCATATTCATGAATGAAAATGGGAGGAGCTTCATGCGTTGTTAATTATGAACTAAATCTAATTGAGGGTGATTGATTAATTGAGACCAAGGGTCAGTCTCTTAAGTAAGTTTAAGCACGATTTCATTTGGATTTGTCATTACTCCAATTCAAGGTAGATACCCTGGTGATGAAATATACGAATTAAATTTCAAACCTCCCTTTCTTCCCTCCCTCAACTCAAAATACTGAAACGGCTAGGCTGTACCTAAGTGTAAATGTGTAAATGTGGCACGGGCCAGTACGGGCCTAAATGATTATGTTCTTAGGATCGTGTGGGATCATTCTTTTAGCGCCATCTATCAGAACACTCCTTAACTTTTAGCCAAGTTACCAGATTAATAATAATAATAATAATTTCTCATAGGCCAGTACAGTATGCGGGGCTAAGGTGCCTCTTAACATTGATTTACGACGGTGTATGTACGGGGTGACTCGGGTCTAAAGAAGCATAATTATACTGAAATACAGGGCTAAAGAAGACTTTATAATCGGACCGATAAACAGACGGACAGACGGACATCAAAATGCCGCTAAGAGCAAAATTTTTAGTAAAGTACGCTGAAAAGACAATGACGAGAGACTCGGTTTGTATAAATATCATAGGGTGTACTCGAAAATGTTGAATAAAGAAATTTGCCATTGCCAAACTATGGAATGTCATATTTGGAGTAACGAGATCTGTCAAAAAATCGGTGCTAAACGATGCTCATAGTGAATTTTATTGTTTAATTTTATTCAGTTTCATTTTGCCAATTGGAGGTGCCGTTAAGGCAAAAAAAAACAAGAACCTCAAATTTGGCGCGGTTTTTCCAAGATGGCGGTCTCAAGCTACTCGATACAATAACGTATCATGGCGTATTTTCATGCTGGTGTTGTTGGAAAACCAAAAAGCTACGACCCATTAAGTCCTCAAGGTGGAAACCACTCGAGTCCCCTGGCTCAACGACTAGTGCGTGACTTGGACAATCGTGAAATCATCCATACAAAATTTTAGGACATTTTAGGGGCAAATTAAAAAATAACTGTGACTACTAGGTATATTTCGGGAACTAACATAGCTGAAATACGCATATCTATGTCTCGTCCTTCGTGAATCTAGCGAGAACTTTGTTGATGCTCTCTTCATAGTACCCCAAACAAAACTGGAGATGGTACCTAGCCTCGTACCTAGCCGAATCTTCATCTCAAAGAGCCCTACCGGCCGCCACCAAATTATTGTCTTTGTAGCCCTACGGCATATTCACCAAACGGCAAGTGACATCGACATTCTGGAAAGTTCTTTCTAATTGCAAGAACTTCCAGGATCCAGGTGACAGATGAAGGTTATGTGAGTTCATCTGAATCTCCTGCTCAGCAGTTGCCTAACTTTTAGGGGCTAAATTAAAAAAATATCTTTGTGACAACTATATTTCAGGAGCTAAGAGCTGAAATACGCATATTTCTTGTCCTTTGTCCGCAGAGGGGGCTCACTAGGGCTCCAAGCTATACTTATGGACACAAAGGGGATCAGAAGGGCTCCAAACCACAGTTGCGGGCGCAAGGGGGTCCGATGGGGCTCCGTATATCACATGAAGGCATGAGCGACTTACACTAGGGCTTCCAGCAATGCAAAAGCGTACAAGATGGCTTAGTGGAATTCTGAAAGACACGAAAACATATACGGGGGCTCATTAGAGCTCCAAACGACACATAGGGCAGAAGGGGCGTGATAAATATTCAGAAATCACGGCAAAATGCAAGTCGGCTCCGTAGAACTTCATAATATGGTATTGGTGACACAAGGGGGCCCTAGGAGCTCTTCATGACGAGAAAGGGCACAATGGAGCTCATTGTATAGTAGGTACCTACTCTGAAAGCCAATTAAAAAAAGTGACTGATTAGAGCCCCAAAGTCCAAACTACGCATCAAGGTACAAGGGGACCCGATAGAGCTCCGAAAGCTATGGTAATACGACAAGGGGGCCCAATGAGGCTCTGTATAATCAAAGTCACACAATGGGGCCCGATAGGGCTACGAATATCAGATGAAGGCACGGAAAGATGTAAGGGGGCTCAGCAGGGCTTCGAAAACCATTGAAGAAACAAGGGGGCCCAATGGAGCTCCGAATAACACAAGAAGGCAACAAGGGGTTACTGGAGTTCTGATAGCCAGACAAAAAACAAGAGGGCTCACTAGGCGATAAACTACACTTGCGGACCCAAGGGGGTCCGATAGGACTCCGTATATCACATGAAGGCACAAGAGACTTACACTGAGGCTTCCAGCAATGCAAGAGAGTACAAGTCACGAAAAGACATAATGGGGCTCCTTGAGACTCCAAATGACACTCAGGGCATAAGAGGGCTCAATAAAAATCAAAAAAAAAAGAAGAAGAAGAAGAAGAAGAAGAAGAAGAAGAAGAAGAAGAAGAAGAAGAAGAAGAAGAAGAAGAAGAAGAAGAAGAAGAAGAAGAAGAAGAAGAAGAAGAAGAAGAAGAAGAAGAAGAAGAAGAATCAGAAGAATCAGAATTTCACGGAAAAATGCAGGTGGACTCCGTAGGGCATCGAATGATATCGGTGACACAAGGGGGCCCAAGCGGTTCTATTGACCAAAAGAGGGCGAAGGGGGCTCTCTGGTAGGTTGAAAGCCAATATAAACATATAGGTGGGTTGATAAGGGCTCCAAGTTAGATATGAGAGCACAAGGAGGCCCGAAAGAAAGGACTTCAAATGACATGACGACACATGGGTGATTACTGTGCTCTGGAAGTAACGGAGAATACAAGGGGGCTCAGCAGGACTCCAATTCACATTGAAGGTAGGTACGTACAATAAGGGGGCACAATGAAGCATGGATGATTGGACAACACAGGATGGCAGAGGAGGGCTTAGTGAAATTCTGGAGACCAATAAGCACACAAGGGGGTTCATCAGAGCTCCTAATTATATTTGAAGAAACAAGGGATTTGGGGCCGAATATAACATAGAGGCACAAGGGACTTACTAGTGCTCGAAAGCCTAGGAAAAGTGCAAGAGGGCTCAAAAGAACTTCAAACGGTATTGAAGACACCAGGGGGCCCCATGGAGCTCTGTATAACAAAATAACGCGGAATGGGGCTCACTGGTACCCACTCCGAAAGTCATAAAAAAAAACATAAGGAGGCTCAACGGGGCTCCAACTACACTTGAAGGCACAATGGGGTCCGACAGGGCTCTGAACATGCCATGACGGCATAACGCTGCTTGCTGCTCCGGAATTCATGCAAAAGGGCTCAGAAGGGCTTCAAATTACGTTGAATACAGAATAAGGGGGCCCAGTGAAGCTCTTGATAATGATAACATAAGACTGCAAAAGGGGCCTTATGGAAATCTGAAAGCAATGAATGACATAAGAGGACCCATTAGAGCTCAAAAATTACACTAGAGGAGAGGAGGGGCCCGCTAGGGGCCAAATATTTCTTGAAGGGATAAGGGGTTTACTGGTGCTCCCAAAGCTTGGTGTACTAGCAGAAATTCACGGAATAATGCAAGGGGACTAAGCAGAGCTCCAAAAACATAAAGAAACAAGGGTGCGCAGTATGGCTCTAAATATTACAAAATGGAATGAGGGGGCTTACTAAAGTTCGAAAAGCAACGGGGAAACACAAAGGGACTTGTTAAAGTTGAGATGAAGGGCAAAACATTATTTTGCGATGAATTGTCCGTAAGACAAACTGTCCGCGGGACGAATTGTCCGGTCACGTTCTCCACGACAAAACTCAATCGTTAGCACCAATCCTAACTCCCAAAGACTAATCCTCCGCTCGCCAAGGTCATCACTCCGCTACAAGAGATACCGAAGCGAGAGGACTCACTTCTATCGGGCCTGGACCATTTAGGGGGTTCAACTCTACATCTTCGAGGTGGGTGTAAACTCTTCGTCGAAGAATAGTGACTCAGCATCCTGGAGGGGGCCCAAAACTCACCATCAACGGATCTCAACTCTACAAGTTGGAGATGGATCGAAACTCAACACCGGAAGGGCCTCAGCACAACTACCTGACGAAGGATTGGAACCCGTCATCGGAGATCTTTTCAACTCGACTCCCGGAGGCGGATCGAGACACAACATCCAAGGGCTTTGACACAACATTCTAAAGGTGGGTTGCAACTTGAAGAGTAGCAACTCATCAGCCCCTAGGAGGATCAAAACTCCTCCTAGTAGGATATCGACTCGACTACCCCCAAAAGGATCAAAACACATCTCCAAAGGATTTCAACTCAACATTCTCCAGGTGAGCTGAGGCGCATCAGCCGGGGCTTCGACTCAGCATCGTCCGAGTGGGCTGGTACTCATCATCGAAGAGCTTCGACTCTACGGCCTCTAGGTGGGTCGCGACGCATCATCAACGGGTTCCAGCTCAGCTTCCTCGAAGTGGATTAAATCTCTTCACTAACAGACCCGCAGAAGCACTCGGCAAGAATGGTGACAAGTCGAAAGCGGACGGCAGCCCAGGTGGATTGGTCTAGGTACAATGGTCAATCTTCACCGATACTCCTCCATTCCCAGCAATCCGGAATATTCCATCGTATCCAAAACGATAGCGAAGGGCATATAGTCGTAAATTCCACAGTAGGTAATTTGATATAGCGCACTGGAGTACGGCGTGGCTAGGGCAGCAGGTAGCTAGTGAGCGGAGCGTCAATACAGCAGGAGTACGCCGGCACACAGTGGGCCGATAGCTCAGTTTAGCGTGACGAAATATCCGGCATTTCTGGGTGTTCGGGGGTCTAGGTTCGAATCCCACCTAGGATTATTTAATTTTTTTTTTTCCTGAATTTTTTTTTGGAAGTGTTGTTATTTATTCTTCAAGTACTCATCATAACTCATGCACTTCTCAGATTTCACTCGATTATCATGAAGAATTCAAAAATTATAGCAAGAAAAATTAGTGATGCAACTTTTCTTAAAAAATTCATTTTTCCCAAAACCGCAAGTAGAAGCAAATGGGAATGGCAACATTAGAAAGAAGAACCTTCCTTCTATATAAAGTGGCTGTTCACTTTGTGTTTCTTTTTGTTTTTCATGTGATTAATTTCTTTTTCCGAAGTTGTGGTTCCAATCTTAGTCCCTGCAACTTTTTTCGTTTTCTTTTCTTTTGAAGGTAACTGAGGAGTTATTTCGACTTCTTCTCAAAGCAATTATCATAGTCCATAAACTTCCCTAGTTTCACTCGATTATCAATGATCATAATAAAATACAGCAACTTGAAAAAATACAACAATGCATTGAAACACATAGCAAGAATAATGAGGAATGCAACTTTTCTTGAAAAATTCATTTTTCCCAAAACCGCAAGTAGATGCTGAGAATGAGAATGGCATCATTAGAAGGAAGAACCTTATTTCTACATAAAATGGCTGTTTACTTTGTGTTTCTTTTTGTTTTTCATGTGATTTATCTATTTTTTCAAAGTTGTGTTTCAATGCATTGTTGTATTTGTTCAAATTGCTGTATTTTTTTATGATCATTGATAATCGAGTGAAACTAGGGTAGTTTATGGACTATGATGATTGCTTTGAGAATAAGTTGAAATAGCTCCTCAGTTACCTTCAAAAGAAAAAAAAAAGAAAAAAGTTGCAGGGACTGAGATTAGAACCACAACTTTAGATACATAAATAGATCACATGAAAAACAGAAAGAAACACAAAGTGAACAGCCACTTTCTTATATAGAAGAAAGGTTCTTCTTTCTAATGTTGCCATTCCCATTCGCATCTACTTGCGGTTTTGGGAGAAATGAAGTTTTTAAGAAAAGTTGCATCACTCATTATTCTTGCTATATTTTTTGAATTCCTTATGATAATTGAGTGAAATCTGAGAAGTGCATGAGTTATGATGAGTACTTTAAGAATAAATAACAATACTCCCAAAAAAATCTTCCAGAAAAAAAATAAAATGAAATTATCCTAGGTGGGATTCGAACCTAGACCCCCGAACACCCAGAAATGCCGGATATTTCGCCACGCTAAACTGAGCTATTGGCCCACTGTGCGGCAGCCTGACTTGATATGCGGGTGCTTTACCTACTTCCATCAGTTCTATCGCACATTTATTTTACCATATTTGAATAAAGAATGATCGTATACGGGGTGACCGATTTCTGAGGGATGATTTCTTGTCGAAAATGAAGTCAAAAAATGAAAAAACTGTCGTCCTGGAATGCTTCCTCAAAAAGATGCAGGATGTTGAAAATGACTTTCCAAAATTAGTTCCTTACCGTGACTTTCCATTCGTTCAATTTTTTTTCCAAGTTCAAGGTTCACCAAAATGAGTCTTTATCGAAAAATGATGACGCGTTCCATCAAACATTTTTAGAGCGAGCTAAAGTTATGGAATCCCTCACCTCCTGTTATATTTTTCACCCTTCAGCTATATTTTTGGAAATGGTTCTCTTGGTTACCAAGGTATTTTCGCAAATTTTTGATAAGCAGCGCCATTTTTGAGAGATTTGGATTTGAAGCTTCAAGAAACATTTTAAAAATACCACTTTAAATGGCTTGGAAATAGAAATCCAAGAAATCTGATGATTTATAACCTTAAATAGCTTTCTAGGTGTTTCAAAAAACTACACACTTCTAACAAAACACGCTACAGAATGGAAGAGTTCTTGTGAAAAATTAGGTGTTTCAAGCTGATTACATAACAATTCGCTAATTTAACCTGGGGCTTCTCCCATACCATACCCCCCATTATGTGCTTTTGACGCACTCGAAAGCCTCTTTTATTTCCTCATAAGTTTTTGGGCAAAACTTTGTGCTTACCTGGCCAGCGGTTTGGAAGGTTGCATCCATACTTATTACCATCACCGTAACAACACCGTGGGGTGCTCGGTTTTCCTTCACTTAATATACAGAGTGTCCCAAAGCTCTTACCTCAGATTATAAAACGGCTGAGGGGAACACAATTTAGATTTGTAGTTCGTAACAATTAGAAAAAAATAGTTTCTGGGGTTTTAGTTCACGATTTCTCCCTGTAAGTATTCAACAGCTTTGAGAGTTGATTGTTTTCTATGAAGTTTCTCCGGCTAAATCTTCTAGAGCCTTATCAGTAGAAAGCAGATTTATAATTTTTTACATGTTCTATTCGCTAAGTTGGATGCAAATGTCGACTTGCAGCTTGACGTTCCCATCTGTAAGGAACCTAAATACCAAGTTTTATTTCGCATATAATTCATTATTCTGACTTTTTACCGCATACAAATTGATAGTCCATATAATCGCATATAGCCGCATATTAAGTCCATATTTTTGCACATAACTGGATATTTGTCACCATTTTGGCCATTTTATCTGAATGTGCTGGAAAATCACGATATTTTGATTTCAGGGAGAAAATAATTGAAAATTTTCGAAGTACTTTCATTTTTTACTTTGATGGTCAAAGTTGGTTGGTTGGTTTTACATGTGAATGTTGAAATTCTCACTATTCTTGTAGCTTATATCACATATTTACTCGCATATATTGCTCTATTTGAACATTTTCACCGCATTTTTTGATACTTTTTAAGCGCATATAAACTACATATTTTGAACCTTTTTACCGCATATGAATCCGCTCCCTACTCATCAGTCAATAGGAATGGAGCTTCACCTTTCGACCTCCATATTCCTACAGAAAAACTCCAAAAAATTTACGAGCAATTTTCTGAGATATTTGAAAAATTCCTTGAAACTGCTTTGAACACTAAGGCGCTATTTCTGTAACACTTTGTATATGCATGTTTTATACATGTCTGTGGTCGGCTCTGCCCCATGCTTTCTTTGTGTAAATATCTTGAAAAATATACATTTGCAAGATTCCAAGAGAACAATCGATTGTGGGGACCTTTCACGAGTCTACCTTTTCGGCTGGTTTCCTTTTCATCACGCCACTTCCTTCTTTGCTGTCATTCTGTAAGCATCGTCGTTGCACGTGCAAATCAGTGAAAATTATTTAATTCATATTGTGGGTAATCAATCGACAATGCCGAAGAGGAAGTGTAACGAAGAACCGGTAAGTGTTCATTTGTATTGATACTGATCTACCATTTACACTCCTGCTTGAGGCTAAAAGTGATACACAAGTGCTCCGATATCTCTGATATCCCGTGATATAAAGCTTCAAGGCTGTTTGCTCTTCATTTGTTTTATGATTGGTTTGAGATGGGTCAATTCAGCTTCATTCAGCAGCGGTTTTGTTCTAGTCGTAAGCACAGCATCGACTGGCAATCGAGGCCACGCTAACGATTCAAACTGAAATTACGGCTGAAAAAAGGCTCGCCGAACCCGCATTCACTTGATTTGCCAGATTGAATCTTCAGCTAGAATTTGTCTTGAGCTCTGTTACACAGAAAATTACCCAATAACAACACACAGTTTCTCCGGCTGGGACTCGTCTTTATTAATAATTTTCACTCTTCGCTTCACAATACTTTCTCTTTTCACTTTCCGCATTTTCTTCTTAATCTTCGTGGTCTACCTTCTTGGTTAGGGGTTTGTTTACCTTGATGACGTGAAGGCCCACGTGATCTCTAGAGGAATCTAGAAGAAGGGAAAAAAAGAGATAGTGATAACAATTTTCTTCTTGGTAGCCATCTTACCATCCTAAGAAGTGGAAACGCTTTTCCAAACCCAAGTACGGCAATTCGACATTTTCTCCGTTTCTCTCGTCGTCTGTGCTGATGTGTAGTGCTCCACGTCTTCCGCGAAGACCAGCACTAATTCTTGAGGCAAGAAAGATTGTTCGTCCACCCACGTTTACGAAGCCCGCCAACATCAAGGGCTTCTGGTTTTACCCTGGGGCCTATATTGCTAGTAATTGCGACCCACATTTGGAAGACTCGGCCACATCGACAACATTAGGTAGCCGAGCCAGGAAGTTGAGTCCCCAGGCTTGGATTTGGTTCTGTGTCGTCCGCCACACGAACCCAAACTCTACCACAATAGACAGCCTGGCTGGTGTCTTTTTTCCTCGTGACGGCAAGGAGTCCAAATCCACCACGACCACCTGAGGCTGAGTCCTCCAACACCGGTAGCGCCCACGGCCACGTTCCATCTCCGCCAACGCCGACACCATCTACGTTGCGACCCAGTGGGCGGCAAGGGGCACCAGCTTGCATCGGAGGCGTGAGTTTTCCCCCGAATGCAACGGACGTTGCGGTGGTGTTGTTTCATGTTATCTTGTTGCGTGTTAATCGTCGTATCTAGGTTAATTGAGCTCAATTAGTTTAGGCCCTACGACCCGCTTTATTAACTCACCTGACACCTTGACATCGACGTCAAACCACCCCACTACCACAGCTCCTGGGTTATTCGACCAGGGGAAAATTGCACGAGTAACCTCAGCGTCAAAAATTAGCGGTCCCCCCTGCAGTCTTATGTTGCTGTTTTACACACAACGGCATAGTAGTATCCATTCGATTCGTATTGTTGAATACCTACAAACTATTGGCGAATAATACACCCTTCCAACAAAGCTGTGGTTCTGTTACTTACTGCTTTCTTTTGGTATAATCACATTACCCCCTTCACCCCAATCACTGTCTTGCTGGGTCTAGTGTGACAGTCAAGGCCAACGAACAGCTGATTGGTCTGGCCGCCACCAGCAGGATGAGCCGATGCTAACAGCTCAAACCGCTACTTTGGATGAAATGTCGTGTATCACACGTGAGGGCAATGTTCTCATAAACACGTGAGAATTTACCATACTAGCGCAATTTCTCTCATTCGTAATAAATTTCACTTTAATCACATATGAGTGTTCATTGACTAAATTGCACATTCATTCCAAGTGACTGAAGCTAGCCACATTCATATGAATGTAGAAATAAATCATAATACGTCATTTTCACAATTCATTATTGATATGGCGCTTTTCTTGAGGAAACATGACTAAATTGAACTTTTTTTTTATATTATTGTCGTATAATGCAACGTTTTCCCTTATACGCATTATACGACTATAATATAAAAACAAAGTTCAATTTCGTCCTGGTTCCTTGAGAAGAACGCCATATTATACATAAGGGACGAAGTAGCCGATTTAAAAAAAAAAAAAAAAAAAAAAAAAAAAAAACAATCGAATTAAATTGTTGTTTTCTTGGCAGAATATCGTACAAATTACAATCTGTTGCAACCTGCTACTTCAAGATAAAAAATCGTCCTTATATCATATACATGACGCTCTTTGACCCGTCATCACTTCAAAAGTAAAAGTCGAAGAATTTTTTTAATAATTTTCATGTGTCTTATGAAAGATTCCATATACCGTGTACTGTTCTAGTCCGACACTTTCGATAATTTTATAGATAAATACTTGATTTGTAACAAATAATGTTGCAGGAACAAAATGTGAATTATTTCAATCAGCTACCAGATGAGATCCTGTACGAAATAGCCGCAGTTCTCCCAAAACTTGACTTGCTTACGTTGGCAAAGGTCAGCCAAAGTTTCCAGAGGGTGTGCAAGGACAAACGACTGTGGAAAAAGCTTCCTTTGACCGTACAAGAGATCACCTTATCCAAAATGGAAATGCTGATCACAAGTGGAATTCCTATTGAAGAATTGGATTTATCTTATAGTTGTGTGAGTATTTGTCTCTGCCGAGATCTGCATCTATATATTTTTGATCTTTTCGAGTATCGATCTAGAGATCTATATCCAAAATATCTTGAAAAAATTGCTTATCTACCTATATTGAAAGATAAGTTTTTTATATCTGTACCAGATTCCTGATTTCAAAAATCACCGAGGGGCAATACCGTCCAATTCCCACATGATGGTCCAAAAGCTCGATCTGACAGGATTTGGGAGAAAGTGGGACTGGTACTGCAACCAAATACTGTACATACTGGAAAGAAGTAGAACGGAAGAATTGATTCTAAAATACGTGCTCCACTTGCAACAGAATTCTAGATTGCTGAAGGCAATCTCCAAACATGAAAACCTAGAAGTGTTGTCCATGCAATGGACGAGCTTAGATGGCGTCAGCGGCGATAACATCCGAGAGCTTTTCAACGGCTGCAGTCGTTTGAGAGAATTGGATTTGTCTGCATGCGGAATATCCTTACAATTGCTACGTTCCATCTGCGATCACATACCTGAATCAGTAGAAAAACTGGTTGTGCTGGAAGCTCACTTCCTAGGAATATTTCATCGACTCTATGATGATGGCTCCCTTGCAATGATAGTGGAATTGCACAGCGTCCTCTTTCATCGCACCAGAAATTTGAAGTACCTCGGGACACCATTCCGGTACTTGAGAATGCCAGCGATTCTTAATCAAATAGTCCAACATCGAAGTTTGAAAACCCTTTGTTTCTTTGAATCCGAACTTCTGAAACCAGATTTTGTAAGGTAAGTTTCAATTGCAGAATGCTCCAATTTTTTGCTAGTTTTTATACATGAATCTCTCAGTGTTTTAGAGGAAATTGCACCAAAACTGAGAAGAATCGACATTCTTTGGCAGGACGGGATAAGAGGAAAAAATCGTCGTTTATCCCCAACCCAACTAGAGATTCTCCGAGAAGCATTATTCGGTTTCGACGTAGAGGTCCGCGTGGACCCTAATTGAGAGGACCACCCCGAAATGTGACCTCGTTCAAAATGACGATATCTCGAGAAAGGATTGCTCGATTTTTGAAACTTTTGTGATGTTCGACAGAGTGGTTTTTCAGCCACAAGGTGCTACTTTAGATCAACTGATTGTCAACTTGATTCACAATATACAGGGTAACAATGAGAGGAGCAGAAAAACAATTTCTTTCAATTCGCGAATGTGTCCGCAAAACCGCTGGTAGAGCCTGCAGCAAACAATCTAAGAATCACACATGAATCAAAATTCCTCTCGAAAAATCAAAACAGGATCAAAAGTCCAAAAGAGTTCCGAAATATTGATGAACGCTCTCCAAAAATGTGCACCTACGAGAAAATTCTGCAACTTTTTTTTTTAATGGGACCTGGCTGGAGTCAACTTATTTTCGCACCTCTTTCATTGTCACTTTGTATATCGTATGTCAGGTCGGCAATCAGTTCATCTAAGATGGTAGCTTGTAGTCGAAGTATTACTCCATTGAACCCGATCAAACCCTACAGAAATTTTCGAAATCGGCGGATTTTTTGTCGAGATATTCTCATCTTATCGAAAGTCAAGTGATCCACTTATATTAATTGACATAACAATTATATTATATACTTCCATTTTTGAATTATATAAGTGTTTTTAGAAAACCACTCCTTCCTGTAATTTTTCACATAAATTGTATCGATTTGAAATTTGTATAATTATGGAATATTCGAATGGTAACGTCATCCCATGATTTCTAGACATCACATCCTGAATCTGGGTTGGTCTTTATTTAGGTAAAAAATTCGATAATAACGAGTCGGTTTTGCCACGTCAGAACTTACAAATCAAGAGAATTGATCAATTTTCCAGCAGCTATCAGGTGAATTTGATGAATTCAAGAGAATTCTCACCACCAACTTGATCAACTAAGTGAAAGATTTATTTTATTTATGAATCTGATCAATTTAGCAAAATTCACGCTAAGAAATTAATGAATTTGGAGCAACCCTCGCTATGAAGCTATTGACTTTGACGATAGCGAGGTTCTTACTAGAAGGTTGAAAAATTCCACCAAATTCCAACTAAAAAGTTCATCAATTTATCATTTGTCGAAGTTTTCAATACAAATTGGGTGAATTTTGCACAATTCAAGTGACGAATTTGGACAAAATCAAGCTAGCTATTCTGAGTCTCGTCAAAAAGATCAACTTTGTGGCGAAGCTGAAACTATGAAATTGGTGTGTTCAGTGCGATTCTCACTTCGAACTTGGTGAATCCAACCTATTTCTGGCTACATTATTAATTTAGCGGAATGATCACTATAAGGTTGATGACTTACATGAAATTCTCTCGTGGTTGACGAGTTCAACAAATTTTTCATTACACAGTAGTTGATGAATTTAGCAAATTTTAGTTATAAATCGAATGAATTTAGAGAAATTTCCACTACAAGTAGATTAATTTGAAAAAAGTCTTGCTACAAAAAATTTATATTTCCATCATGAATGTCGATATATCGCACCCCCAGTTCAATAGCGCCATAACTGCAATTTTTTCGTTTTTCGTTTTATTGCGGTATTGCATGGAAAATGACGAGATGTTTACATAGTAATAAGGCTGTAACTGTAAATTTGAAGGTTTAGCTCTTATGTTATATAATGCTCTATAGAATTAGGCTCCACTTTCCATGCAAGAGTGCCACATAATACAGTTGTGGCCCTACGTCTATTTTGAATGAATTCAATTTCAGTGCAATAGCGCCATAAGTATAGCAGTTGTGGCGGTATGATCCCGAAATTCATCTTGGGGGTGTTTACTTTGTTTTGATGGGACGTTATGATAGGCTAGTTGAAGATCACACGATAACAATTGATCAATCGTAATCACCCGGCAATTTCAAATTATAATCTAAAGGCTGTTGTGCAAAATGAAAACGGTATTATTTTAGACTGGGTTTTAGATGTAAATGCAGTGTCAGTAGCTTGCTATTGTTGCTCTTGAGCTAAGTAGGCGCCATTTTAATTCTTTATTATAAATAAAAAATTCTCTAGTCTTGTAGTTTGTCAATTCAGTCACATTGAATTTCTGTGATTTCATGTGTTTGCATAACTGCTTTCTTGTATATCCTTGCTTAAAATCACACAGCATTATTATTTTTTCTACTAATACTGAATTCTACTCCTTTTTTGAATAAATTCAGTGCAATAACGCCATATCTGATATGTTTTTCACTGGAGAGCAACCATCTTTTTCACGGAATAGCGCCGTATCTAACAAAAATCACATCAATTATGAACATATACATTTTCAAACCTATCTACCACATTTCCTGTTACATTCCAGAACTAAATGCAAAAAATTGTAAATGTAACCCTCAAATTCAGTCAGTTATTACAAAAAAACACATTTCTCGGATCTTGTTTTGCGTCTCCTGGAAAATTAGATGTTTTGCACTTATGGCGCTATTGAACTGGGGGTGCGATATGGGGACATGAATTTGGAAGAATTTTCTCGCTACTGAATTGGTGAATTTAGCAAAATTCCCACTACAAAATTATTGAATTCTAAGAAATTCTAGCTATAAATTTGTTGAATTAAATTATAATCACTATGTAGTTTTTCAATTTTAAGAAATCTTTGCTAAGAAGTTCTTGACCTGGACAGTCGCGAAATTCTTCATATGATAAATTTTCGCTGAAATATTTGAATATTTGGCGTTGTCTCCATTACAAAGGTTGATGAATTGAGCACAATTCCTGCTTTGAACTGATGAATTGCGAGAAAGCTCCGCATTGAACTTCATCGGTTTGTCGGAATTTCAACTATGGATTAGATTTTTTTCTCCGAACTTGATGAATCCAACACAATTTTTGCTATCTAAGTGACGAATTCAGCTCCAGCTTCAGTTCGCCACTAAGAAGACGAATTATGAGACATCCTCACCATGTGGTTGATGAATTCAACAAAAAATCGCATGACGCAGTTGATGAGTTCATCCAAGTTCTGGCTATGAGTTATTGGATTTGGAGGAATTCTCAATATAAAGTTGAATAGCTAAACTCTTACTGGAAAGTTGATGAATTTATCATCACACAGGTTATCTTTTCAAAGTGATGAATTCAGAGGCAGTCTTGCAACAAAAATGATGACACAAGCGGAATTTGCATCACGAAATCAATGAGGTAAGCTCAATTCTAGTCGGCTGAATGATTTGAAGGAATTCTTATAACAAAATTGATGGTTTTTGGGAAGATCATCACCACAGTTGATGAATAAGGAATAATAATTTGCAGAGGTGATGAATTTGGAGGCTGTTTTATCACCAAGCTGACCAAATAAGCAAAATTCTCACTTAAAAATAATCGATCCGGCACAATTTGACATGAGAATTATGAAAAAATTCAGGGAAAACTGATTGATAACTACAAATATGATGGATTATGCACAATATTTGCTCTTAGACTGATGGATTCAGAGAGAGTGGCGCTATAAATTTGAAAATTTTTGTGAGACTTACACAAGTTCACGAATTTAGCTGGATGTCTGCTTTCAGGATGACTAGTTCAGCAGAACTCTCGCTATGAAGTTGATGAATTGGACTAAGTATTGGCACTATGAAGATAATAAATTGAGGGTAATTTTCGCTACATTACATAGTTCATGACTCCAGCGATTGCGGAACTCTTCTATGAAGTTAATGAATTTCGCAGAACTCTCGCTATAATATGATCAAGTCTTTCTATAAAATTTGTAAGTTTTGAGAAATTTTCGTAACAACTTGATAATGCTCACGAGATTCTTGCTACAAAGTTGATAACTTTAAAATGAAATTTTGCTTTGAAAACTGATGAATCCAGCATTATTTTTCTCAGAAAAATGATGAATTTAGAGAAAGGTGCCAAAGTTGATAGCCCCAACAAAATTATTCTCTATCCAAAGTTATTTATTTTGACAGGTTCAGCGCATTTTTCCTATTAGTGATGAATTTGCAGACTCTTACCACTGAACTTTAAGAATAAATCTTTTCCACCTATTCTAGAGGAGTTGTTTTCAATAAAATCGGTGTACTGTATTGTCCTCTCCGACGAAATCTAAGGAATAATAATTCAAATTTCTTGACTGAGTTTCGGCTACATCAATAGGACCCCATTTTCAAAAGCCTGAAGGCAATATAAACAATTACGCCGAGTAGGCATGGATAACAAAAACTGTTATCTATTTGCAGATAACAAAGAAAAACGACGAGGTAGTTGTGAGGACCTAGACCTCTTGTGGGACCATGGCAAATCAAGCATGCTGTGACATTCCATCACATGTTAGAAAGGCCAGAACGGTTCAGAATAAATCAATGGCAAGTATGAATGGCCACCAGTTTGTACCATCATGGGTGCCTGTTTTACTGCACCATTATAACTTCATAAATCACAAAACAAACAATTCCTCTGAAAAAAACAACAAAAGTGCTGAATTGTTTCGAGATATTGATATATACTTTCCAAAAATGTGACCCACAAGATTCTGCGACTTGTTTTCTTAAAACGGAATCTTGTTTAAGTCAGGAGGTATCTTTTGCAGGTGATTGGAGATGGCATCTGGTGGTCAAAAGATTGCTCTATCGAACACTACAAAAATTTTCAGAATCGGGCAATTTTTTCTCGAGATAACCCTATTTTCACTCAGGCAAAATTTCGGTGTGGTCCACTTCAATTTTGGTTCCAGCCCAGTTCAAATTAATGACCCCTTTAACTCCTGCGTCACTGGTTAGACTCTTTTCAAATATGACAGGTCGATAGATAGTTTTGACAAACCAGTCTATGCCGAGTTGAAGTTAATTTTGTTGAAACGTTCCTAAAATAAATTTTTTTCGAAATCCATCGGCGGGAGGTTTTTCAATACTTAATTGTGCGATTCTTTAAAATCTCAGATTCCATAAAGGCTCTGTTACGCTGTTATTACATAGGCAAAATCCAATGGCCAACACAAACTTTCACATAACAGAGCGTTTATAGAATGTTATTTTTTACAGAATAGCACTATCAGTTTGCAATGAATTCTATCACAAACATTCTGAATAATCTCCAAATTTTTGTTTTTTTTTATTTTGCAAAATTTTGTTGCTGTTCGATGTGCGTGAATCAATGAATAAAATTTGATTGTCTTCTCGAATATTTTTTTGTTTGCTCCCATTTCCAAATTTTGTATATTGTTGTTGAATAACAAAGAATAAAACTGTAGTATGATTTCCCAGTGTTGCATATGTCCAGATAATTCTTTTCTTGGAACTGTCTTCCATCCGCAAAGTGGTTTTTGAGCATAATTTCCTGTTTACCTGGCCAGTGGTTCAGATGGTTGCATTCATACTAATCACCGTAACGATACCGTAGGGTGATTGGTCTTCCTCCACCTAATATACAGAGTGTTCCAAAGCTCATGTCTTAGACTCTCAAGCCGTTCAGGGAAACACAATTTGACTCTGTGTTCCATAATTATTTTCTCAAGAATTCTTTTTTTGAGTTTTTAGTGCACGATTTCTCCTTGTATGGTATACAAATGCTCAAGATACATGGAGAGCTCATTTTTTCTCAATTCGAACTCACTTGAGTCCCATCAGATGATGAGAATGAAAGGAAGCGAAGCCCCACTCTCCGACCTTCTCGGGCATTTCTACGGAAAAAAACTTCAAAAACTTTACAACATTTTTTGAGATATCCGAACCATTCCCTCAAACAGCTCCAAAATCTGACACGCTATTTTAGAACACTCTTCTATTTTAGAACACTCTATATATGCCTGTTCTACACAGGTATGTGGCTCGTTCTGCCTTATGTTTACTTTGTGTGTATCTTGACAGATATGCATGTTGCAAGATTTGAAAAAACAATTGTTTGAGGAGGCTCCCGCAAGTCTAGTCCACTTCCGCTCTTGCTGTCGTTCTGTGAGCATCGTCGTTGCACGTGCAAATCTGTGAAATCAATAAAATCATACTGTGCGCAAGCAATCAACAATGTCGAAAAGGAGGCGGGTCGAAGAAGAACTGGTTCGTGTTCATTCTATACCTATTCGTACTAATAAATTATTTATACCTATCTCTGTCTTGGGCTGTAAGTACATATTGAAATATTTGGGGCTGTGTGTAAACGAACAGAAGAACAGTACTTGATCTCAAGATGTATATTAACTCCATTGTACATCCGTTCCCAGAGACTAAAATGAGCTATTTATAAGTGACTGAAGTGAATCATTCGTTATAAACGTCTTTTACATTCCGATTTATTTGGCAGAATAACGTTTCAATTTCAGTTTGTTCCAAGCCGCTATTTTAAGATGGAAAGTCGTATATCATACGTGACCGGATGCCTTCATAATTGTTTTTAATGGCTCATTTCTCTCACTTCTTATAACTTGGAGTAATGTTCTCCTACTCTACTCACAAATCATGTTCCAGGAGCAAACCATCAATTATTTCGATTATGTACCGGATGAAATCTTGTACGAAATAGCCGCAATTCTCCCAAAACTTGACTTGATCACGTTGGCAAAAGTCAGTCGTAGATTCCAGAGGGTGTGCGATGACGAACGACTCTGGAAAAAACTTTCTTTGACTGGACAAAAAATCACTTTCGCCCAGATGGAAAGCCTTATGACGAGTTCATTTCCAATTGAAGAATTGATATTATATGGGAGTTGTGTGAGTATTTTTTGACCCTGCCGAGATCTGAATCTGTTTTCCACTTTCTCCGAGTATCGATCGAAAAATTCATATTCATCGATATCTTGGGGAAAATAGCTTGTTTCCATGAAGTATCATGCTTTTTTCTATATTTGTACCAGATTTTTGATTTTCAATATCGCCGAAGGGAAATATCGTCTTGTTTTCACATGACGCTCAAAAAGCTCGATTTGACGCGATTTGGGATATGGCCAGAGCGGTACTGCAGCGAAATACTGTACATGCTGGAGATATGTAGAATGAAAGAACTCATACTGGACATACCCAGCGAGCGCCTGGGACCCATTTCTGACTTGATAAAGGCAATCTCTAAGCATAAAAACCTAGAAGTGCTGTCCATGGGATGGCCGTCCACAAATGACCTCAGCGACGATGACATTCAAGAGCTCTTCAACAGCTGCAATCGTTTGAGAGAATTAAAACTAACTACATGCTGGCTTTATCCAGGTACTTTTCGTACCATCTGCGATCACATACCTGGAACAATAGAAGAACTGGTGCTGCTACCAGCTGACTCCCTAGAATTTACCATTTACAATATCCATGCCCCCTCCCTTGCAATGATAGTGGAATCGCACAGGGTTCTCTTCCATCGTGCAAAAAATTTGAAATACTTTGGGACATCATCCCGGTACGTTAGAATACCAGCGATCATGAAACAGATAATTCAACATAAAAGTTTGGAAACTATATGTTTTCTGTATCACGCACTTCAAGAACCAGATTTCGTAAGGTAAGTTTCGATTACAAAATGCCTGAATTTTTGCTAGTTTTTTACATGATTTTCAATTAGTGTTGTAGAGAAAATGGCACCAAAACTTAAAAAGGTCGACATTCTTTGGCCGGACACAATGACTGAAGGAAGACGTATTTCGGCTCTAGCCCAATTAGAAAATCACAGAGAAGCATTACGCGGTTTCGACGTAGAAGTCCGCGTGATCAAAATGGGCTCATATTGAAGGGACCACCCCGAAATTTGGCCTTGTTTCAAATGAGAACATATCGAGATAGGACTGCTTGATTTTTGGATATTTTGTGATGTTCGATCAAGATAAGCTACAAGGTAACATTTTAGATCACCTGATTTTTGACCTCATGTACAATGTACAGGATAACTATGAAAGGAGTGCAAAAATGACCTGTCCTTAGGAAGATTTCGTGTTGAGCGAGCAAATTTTTCAATTTACAATATGGAAAAATCAGCAGAACCGCTTGCAGAGATTGGCATAATCAAATAAGCCAAAAATCACAACAAACTCAAAAACTCTCCAAAAACAAAATAGGATCAAAACTCCAAAACAATTCTGAGATGTTGATTCACGCTCCCCAAAAAATAAAATATGAACGAGAATATTCTGCGACTCGTTTTATCAAAGCGGAACCTTGCTGAAGTTAGGTCATTTTGGTACTCCTTTCATTTTTACAGTGTATATCGTATATCGCGCTGGAAAACACGTGATATAGGATGAAAGCTTGGAGTTGGATGATTACTTGAATGATGAAAATTTGTAATATTTTTCTCGATATTTTTTAAATTTTTTCACAAAGCCAAATTAAGGGGTGATCCACTACAATTCTGGCATACTCTAGCTAACCTCTATACTAACCACTCTAATATGTGGTTTTTTCCCATATTAATTGTATTGTTGCGAAATTTGTACATGAAGTATTCAAAAAGTTGCATTATCTCTGTTTTTTTCTGAAATTACATTTTGGATTTGATTTGATTTCTATTTATTGAATTCCCAATATCTAATTACGAGCACATTTTCCCTCAACACACTTTGAGTTGATCACAAATCAAATTTTTTAGTTGCTATGAATTGGACGAATTTAACGAGATCGTCACTACGAAGCTAACGAATGTTGTGGAATTCTCACGATGAAGCTAAATTTCCTCTATGAAGTTTATAAATTTGGAGAAATCTTCTTCGCATTGCAAGAAGTGTAAGATTGTCCACATTCAATTCAACAGTCATTTCTTTATTATTGCCATCGATCAAGAACTTCAATTTCTATAGAAATTGATAGCTTGAACTGTTTCCTGTTCATACAGCATGCGATCAAATCTCGAAATGCATGTGGAAGTACCAAAAAAAAAAAATCAGAGCGCGCGTAAATCTGCAAAACCGCATCTAAACGGGATACGGACATTTCACCGACAACCAACTCACCGACAGGACATTTCACCGACACCCAACTCACCGAATCGCCGATTCACCGACAGGACATTTCACCGACTCGCCGTTTCGCCGACAGGACATCTCACCGACACGCCGATTCACCGACAGGACAATTCACCGACACGCCGATTCACCGACAGGACATTTCACCGAATCGCGGATTCACCGACAGGACATTTCACCGACACGCCATTTCACCGACAGGACATTTCACCGACACGCTATTTCACCGACAGGACATTTCACCGACACGCCATTTCACCGACAGGACCTTTCACCGACACGCCATTTCACCGACGGGATATTTCACCGACGGGATATTTCACCGACGGGACATTTCACCGACACGCCATTTCGCCGACAGGACATTTCACCGACAGGACTGTAGCGTTTTGAGGTTTTGAGCAAAATCTATGAGCGAAAGTGACCTACATTTGAAAGATTGATATGCTTGATTCCCTACCGTTGGCGCCATTTGACGGCGCGTTTCCGAACACCATGGTTGCTGGTCAGCGCCAGTCAGCGCCAAAAGTGAGGGATGGGTTGACAGCTACGGTCTTTTTTTTCTGGCCATTTTTGGCAAAAAAGTCGAGGAAAATTGTTTTCCTTTTCAGACTCGCCAGATAAGAAGTTCATTTTTATTCAAGTATCATCCTTCTTTTTAGACTCGCAAGATAACCAATCAATTTTCTAGTCAAGTATTGTCCCTAGTTCTAGACCTACTGTAAGTTTTTTTTTAATTAAGTATCCTCAGGCATATCAGATAAGGAGTTTATTTTCGATCCAAGTATCATCCTTCTTCTCACACTCACCACCGACAAGATAAGTACTGATTTATCCACTCAAGTATCGTCCTGCTTTCCAGACCCACCTCATGATTTTTGGCTCAAGTATCATTCTTTTTTCCGGACTCACTACATAGCTGAGGTCTATTTTTGACTCAAGCAATCTTCCTTCTTCAGACATGCCAGTTGAGGAGTTTATGTTTGACTCGAGTATCCTTTTTTTTCAGACTTACCAGATACACAGTCCATTTCCGAATTTTTTACTCTAGCAGTCTGGCATCCTCTTTCTTTCCAGGCTTGTCATATAATAAATCCATTCTTCACTTAAGGACGGCATTTCCTAGCATAAAAAATGGCTAAAGCAGACTACAGCAAACATAGAGTTTTTGTTTCCGCATTCGCCAACATCAAACACGATATGGTTACGTTGCGGCATTTTCCGGAAACTCATTTATACGCGAAAATGCAAAATTTGAGGGGATACTCACTCATGAAGGAAATGGAATTTTTTTTCGAAATTTGAATTTTCCCAACAAAAATTAAATAACCACTTCAGTGAATTCATTTTGAGCGATCGCATATCATTGGTTCGTTTCTTGGATTCTCCGCGGGAAATGTAGAAATTCAGTTTTTCACAATTCCCCACTTTTTTTCCTAATTGACCGCGAGTAAGACGTAGAAAACCACGAGTAATGACGAAAACCATTTACGTGAATTTCCCAACGTTTTTCGGTAAATAACGGTGAATTTTCTCGAATCCATAAGAAAAATCCGGGATGTTTGGAGATCCAAGACACGGAAAAACTTGTAACTCGGTAACCGTACGTCCGAATCCAGATTGGTTGGTGTCTTAAAATTGATGATAAATTTTTGCATTTTATCATACCAGTTTCATTTTTCTTGAATTTTCCGGAAAAAAGATACAGGCAAGAATTTCTTTTCCACGTTTGAGCTTCTAGCAATGTACAGGGTCAGTGTAGAAACATGAAACCTACACCAAAACATAGAGTATTTTTTTCCGCATTCGCCAACATCAAACACGATATGGTTACGTTGCGGTATTTTCCGGAAACTCATTTATACGCGAAAATGCAAAATTTGAGGGGGTACTCACTCATGAAGGAAATGGGAAATTTTTTCGAAATTTGGATTTTTCCAACAAAAATGAAATAACCACTTCAGTGAATTCATTTCAAACGATACCATATCATTGGTTCGTTTCTTGGATTTTCCGCGGGAAATGTGGAAATTCAGTTTTTCACAATTTTCCACTTTTTTTCCTAACTGACCGCGAATAAGACGTAGAAAACAACGGTTAATGACGAAAACCATTTACGTGAATTTCCCAACGTTGTTCGGTGAATAACGGTGCATTTTCTCGAATCTATAGGAAATCCGGGATGTTTGGAGATCCAAGACACGGAAAAACTTGTAACTCGGTAACCGTACGTCCGAATCCAGATTAGTTGGTGTCTTAGAATTGATGATGAATTTTTGTATTTTATCATACCAGTTTCATTCTTCTTCAATTTCAAAACATAGAGTATTTTTTTCCGCATTCGCCAACACCAAACACGATATGGTTACGTTGCGGCATTTCCCGGAAACTCATTTTTACGCGAAAATGCAAAAGTGCAGGTATAGGCTGTCTGATTTCTACATGATTCTAGTCGGCTGCGATTCAGGCCGCGATCGGCCGATGACGACCAGAAACACAGCCCACTAGACTCATGTAGAAATCAGACAGCCTATACTCACTTGTGAAGGAAATTTGTGGAAAAGTTTTTTCGAAATTTGGATTTCCCCAACAAAAATAAAAATGACCACTTCAGTAGTTTCATCGCAAACGATCCAATATCATTATGGCTTCTTGGATTTTTCGCGGGAAAAGTGGAAATTTAATTTTCCAGAACTTTATTTTTGATTGACCCTGAACAAGACCTAGAAAACAGCGGTTAACGACGATAACCATTTACGTAAATGTTCAACGTAGTTCAGTGAATTACGGTGAATTTTCATTGATCCATAAGAAATTCCTAATGTTTGGTGACCCCAGACACTGAAAATTTTGTAACTTGGTAAACGTACTTCTGAATCGAGATTGGTTGGTGTCTTAGAACTGATGATCAACTTTTGCATTTTGTCATACCATATTTTTTTGCCTCGAATTTCCCAGGAAAAAGATACAGGCAAGAATCTCCTTTCCTCGTTTGAGCTTTTAGCAATGTACAGTATACAGGGTCAATGTGGAAACATGAAACCTACACAAAAAAGTTTTTATCCCGCATTCGCCAATACCAAACATGATATGGTGACATTTTGCAGCATTTTCCGAAAACTCATTCCGAAGCAAAGTTTTCTAAATCGGCGAGTCGGTGGAATTTTCCGTCGGTGAATTGTCTTGTCGGTGAATCGGCGTGCCGGTGAAATGTCCTGTCGGTGAAATGACGTGTCGGTGAAATGGTGTGTCGGTGAAATGTCCTGTCGGTAAATCGGCGTGTCGGTGAAATGTCCTGTCGGTGAAAGGGCGTGTCGGTGAAATGTCCTGTCGGTGAAATGGCGTGTCGGCGAAGTGTCCTGTCGGTGAAATGTCCTGTCGGTGGATCGGCGTGTCGGTTAAATGTCTTGTCGGCGAAATGGCGAGTCGGTGAATTGTCTTGTCGGTGAAATGTCCTGTCGGTGAATCGGCGAGTCGGTGAAATGTCCTGTCGGCGAAACGGCGTGTCGGTGAAATGTCCGTTCGGTGAAATGGTTGTCGGTGAAATGTCCTGTCGGTGAGTTGGTTGTCGGTGAAATGTACCAAACCCATCTAAACATCTGAAAATAGTCGTAATCAACACCACAAAAATTAGAACAATAAATAACCTTAACTGGTGTGTCTGTCATTCATTGTTTTGGTTTTCGTAGTGTTGGTTACGACTATTTTCAAGTAATTAGATGGAGCTTTGCAGATTTACTCTGAAAAGAATTCATTTTTTGGTACTCTCACGGGCGCTTGGGAAATCAATCCATGCTGTATGAGCAAAAAACAGTACAAACTATATGTTTTTGTTACAACTGAAGTCTTGGTCGATGGCGATATTGAAAAATTCACCGCTGAATTTGGTGTTGGCAATCTTACAATTCTTGCAATGCACTTTGTTAGCAAAAATGCTGTTAAGAAAATAATGAGACCAAAATGAGCTCAAGAAGAAAGAATCTGATTGAAATCCACTTGAGTAAAGTCAGTTTGTCGTATTTCCGCAAAAAAAATCTTTTCAAAATCAAGGAAAACTGGACGTTTGCCGGAGGAATTATTTATTTTAAACCGCAAAAAATGGCACTGGCGTGGCAGCAAATGCTATCAACGGTTTCATTAGAGTCATATTATGGCTCCGTTGCGGTAGGTGAGATGGCGATAAACAGTGGATTGGTAAAAAGTGGTTCTTTTTGGGTCTTTCGGCACCAACTTTTTGATGTGGAAGACCGAGCGGCGGCTTGACGAATTCGAAAACTCAGTATGTCATTCAGGACACAAAACTGTACCAGATCGCAAATTTTCGGCGTACCGCGACCTTCTGCAACGTAGAACGTACCCATTGCCTGGACTATAATAAGAATAAGCTCAACGCTATAGGTCATTATTTGACAATTTCCGAGATAATCGATAATTTTGATAAAAAGTGCTATTTATTGGATTTTTCCACGCCGGGAAAATCCAGATCATCCCAGCCCAGATCATGGACAGATAAATGTTTAGTGGACACAGTTGAATCGGTTTGATACTGAGAACTTTTTTTTTGTTGAATAGCTGAGCTAAATTTCAATCGGAAGTGAATGCAATAAAAAAAAATCCGTTGCACGATGAAAAATTAAAATTCAAAAATGAATATGATTCTCAGTATCAGGACCTACTAAAAACATGGAAAATACAAATAAACGATAATTATTATCAAAACTATCGAATATGTCGGAAGTTATGGAATTTAGGGATAGATAATCCTCAGTAAAAAATTGAAGAGGAAGAAAAAAAGCTATCGGATGGTGAGACAAAATAGGGGCTATTCCATTTGAAGAAATGATTCATGGCAATTTAAAATGTGCGAAATTCGAAAAAAACTCTGCACACCCTGTACAACGGTGAACGGAAGTTCCCGTGGTAAAAAAAAAACTAAACCCGATGTTTTTTGCCATTAGTCCAGGCAATGGGTAGGTTCTACCTTGCAAATGGTCGTGGAGAGTCGAAAATTTGCCGTCTGGTACAGTTTTGTGTCCTGATTATTGATTAACATACTGAGTTTTCGAATTCGGTGAGCCGCCGCTCGGTCCTTCACTTCGAAAAGTTGGTGCCGAAGGACCCAAAAAAGACACTTTTCACTAAACTATTGTGCATCGCCGTCTGACTTACCGCAATGGAACCACATGACTGTAGTGAAGCCCTTAATAGCATTCACTGCCACGCCAGTGCGATTCTTTGCGGTTAAAAAGAAATAATTCTCTTGGCAAACGTCTAGTTTTTCTTGATTTTGGAAAGATTTTTCTCTCACGCGGAAATATCACAAACTGACCTAACTCAGGTCAATTTCGATCAGCTTCTTGCTTCTTGAGCTTGTCCTGGTGTCATAATTTTCTTAACAGCATTTGTTGACAAGGTGTATTGCAAGAAGTGTAAAATTGCCAACACCAAATCAACAGTTTTTTTTTCATTATTGCCATCGATCAGGAATTTCAAATTCCACAGAAAATGATACCTTGGACTGTTTTCTGCTTATACAGCATGGACTCCATGGACCGAATCCCCAAATGCCCGTGGGAATACCAAAAAAATATATTCTTTTCAGAGTGCGCGCAAATCTGCAAAGCTGCATCTGAACACCTGAAAATAGTCGTAACCAACACTACAAAACTCAAAACAATGAGTGACAGAAGAACCAGTTCAGGTTACTTATTGTTCAAATTTATGTTGTGTTGGTTACGACCATTTTCAGGTGTTAAGATGCGGTTTTGCAGATTACGGCGCGCTAAAGAAAATTGATTTTTTCGTACTCCCACGTGAATTTTGAAATTCGATCGCATGCTGAATAAACAGAAAACAGTCCAAGCTATCAATTCCTGTTGGAATTGAACTCAGTGGTGAATGGCGATTATGAAAAAATGACTGTTGAATTTGATGTTGGCAATTTAACATTTCTTGCAGTGCACCTTGTTAACAAAAAATGATGTAATGAAAACAATGAGACCAGAACTAGCGCAAGAAGAAAGAAGCTGATCAAAATTCACTTGAGTTAGGTCAGCTGGTCATATTTCCACGTGAGAAAAAAATCTTTCCGGAATCAAGAAAAACTAGATGTTTTCCGAAGGAATTGTTTGTCTTTAACCGCGAAGAAAGGAACTGGCGTGGCAACAGATGCATCAATAAATTCAACAAAGTCATTGGTTTCCATTGCGGTAAGTGAGACGACGATAAACAGTGAATTGGTGAAAATTGGTTCTTTTTTGGTCCTTCGGCATCATCTTTTCAATGTGGAGGAGCGAGCGGCGGCTTGCCAAATTCGAAAACTTAGTGTGTTAATCAGGACACAAAACTGTACCAGACTGCAAATTTTTGAATCTCCGCGACCTTTTGCAAGGTAAACCCTATGTTAATGTATCGGTCGACTGTACTACATTACAATATTCAACTTTTATTCGACGATCATTATGCCAAGTTTCATTCCTTGATTCCAAAAAAACGAGGCTTCTACGGTTTTTCAAGATGAACCTTGAAAACAAAACATTTCAATTTCCAATTTCCTGTTGGCAGCACTGCCACGAATTAAGAAAAACAAAAACACACTTATAATAGAGCTTGGGAAGCAGAACAAGAAAATTAAATTGGAACTGGGGCATTTCGTTCGAAAAAAATTTTTGTTTTGTTACAGCGCAAAAATTGAAAACCCTGTATAGTAGTAAATAATTCCACAAGGTGGAACTTTTGAAATAAACCTTTTTTAGTGTCACAATTTTTTCTCTGTTTCGCAAGGTAAGGGCGCTAGGAGGGCCCGACGCACTGTTGCAGGACCCTTTTTTTCTGATTATTTTATTCTTGATACAAAGTTTCATGTTTCATGCATTCTTCTAGAACACAAAAAAGCATCGAATTTGAAAGAAGGTAGGAAAAATTCAGTTATTATTGATGGGGCAGTACAGTTTTTGATTCCAAACGGCCTAGCCTCACCGGAAAAGTTGTTCCTGAAGAATAGGTACCTGGAGGAATTTCACCATACCTAGTATATTCCAAAGGGCTCAATTCACTGACAAAACTTTGATTCAACTGAAAAACTTCTCAGCGAAAAGAATAAGAATGGATTCTGCGAGTCAGTCTAGAGTATCTAGCACCCAATGTGTGCTATAGATCCACAAATATGGGACGATTGACACAGACATCGTTACTCGAAACCGTCTTTTAATCACAATGTAGTTTTTGGGCATAATTGTTGTTTACCTGGCCAGAGATTCTAAGGGTTGCATTCATACTATTCAACGTAACGGTACCGTAGGTTAATCGGTCTCCTCCACTTGATATACAGAGTGTCCCAAAACCATCCTAAGCCGTTTGGGAGACACATTTTGATTCTGTGTTCCATATATATTTTTTTTAGTTGTTATTTCACGATTTTTGTCTGTATAATAGCTATACAAAAGCTGAAAATACAATGAGGAACTCTTTTTTCTCTCAACTTAAACGATATCACAACAGCCTCATCGGATAACAAGAATTAAAGAAGGTGGAGCTCAACTTCTCGACTTTTCCATACCTACAAAAAAAATTCCACCACTTTTTTCTGAGACATTTGAACAATTTCTCGAAACTGCTCCAAACACTGGGACGATATTCCTAGAACACTCCGTATATGCATGTTCCACACATGTTTGTGGCCTGCTTGACTATGCTGTGTGGCTGCACTATGCTTTTTGCGTATACCGTGACAAATATGCATTTGCAAGATTTCAAGAAACAATTGATAGTAGGGGCTTTTACGAGTTAACCTTCTCGGCTCGTTTCCTCTCCATCACTCCACTTCCTTTTTTGCTGTCGTGCTGTGAGCATCGTCGTTACACGTGCAAATCTGTGCAAATTATCAAAACCATACTGTTCGCGATCCATAAACAATGCCCAGAAGAAAACGTAATAAGAAATTGGTAAGTGTTGATCTCCCATTTGATTTTTATATCCCTGCTTGTGGCTGTGAGTGTTATACACAAGAATATTTTTGTCTGTGTGAGAATGGGACGTATTTTTTTCTGATTTCCGCTCTCACTGGCACATTCAAGCTCATTATTTTTAGACACTATTTTGGCAGATTGTTCAAGAAATTGTGTAGTGTGATACATCTTTAAGATGAAAGGTCTTATAGCATATCAAACGCAAGCGAAACGCCTTTATAAAATTCAAGCACGTCTGGATTCAAACACTCGCTTTAGTGCGCGTCTACTAAACATCTCACTTGTTTATAATAGCTTATTTCTTCCATTTCTTAGAATTCAAAATAATTTGCTGTCTTACTCTACTCACAAATTATGTTTCAGGAGCAAGCTATCAATCATTTTGACTGTGTACCAGATGAAGTCTTGTACGAAATAGCCGCAATTCTCTCAAAATTCGAATTGATCACGTTGGCAAAAGTCAGTCGAAGGTTCCAAAGGGTGTGCGATGACAAACGACTCTGGAAAAATATTTCTTTGATTGGACAAGAAATCACTTTTTGCCAGATGGAAAGCCTCATAACGAGTTCATTTCCAATTGAAGAATTGGATTTATGTCGGAGTTTTGTGAGTATTTTTCATTCTTGCCAAGATCTGTTTTATATCTATTTTTCATTCCCCCAAGTATCGATCAAAAAACTTATATCCACGTTATCTCGTAAAAAGTCTTACCTACATGGAGTATCATGCTTTTTTATATTTGAACCAGATTTCTGATTTTCCATACCATCAAGAGGCAATATCATATAGTTCCCACATGACGCTCAAAAAGCTCAAATTGACGCAATTTGGAAGGAGGCGAGAGGGGTGGTGTAGCGAAGTATCGTACATACTGGAGAGATGTAGAACAGAGGAACTCATACTGGACATGCTCAGACAGCGACCCAATTCTAGATTGATGAGGGCGATCTCCAAACATGAAAACCTGGAAGTGCTGTCCATAGGATGGACGATCTTAGATGACGTCAGCGTCGATGACATCCAAGAGTTCTTGAACGGCTGCAATCGTTTAAGAGAATTGAATATTACTGTATGCGGGCTATTTACAGAATTTATACGTGCCATCTGCGATCACATACCTGCATCTGTAGAGAAATTTATGCTGCTACCAGCTTACTCCGAGATCTTCTCCCTAGAACTCATCATTGACAATATCTCTGCCCGCTCCGTTGCAATAATAGTGGAATCGCACAGAGTTCTCTTTCATCGCGCCAGAAATTTGAAATCCTTTGGGACATCATTCCGGTACGTGAGAATGCCAGCGATCATAAACCAGATGATTGAACATCCAAGTTTGGGAACTCTATGTTTTCTATATACTGTACTTCTAGAACCGGATTTTGTTAGGTGAGTCTCAATTACTGAATGTATTAATTTTTGCTAGTTTTTTTTACATGACTCTCAATTAGTGTTGTAGAAAAAATGGCACCAAAACTGGAGAGGATCGACATTCTTTGGCCGCGCGGAATGACTGAAGAGAAACGTATTTCGGCTCTAGCCCAACTAGAAAATCACAGAGAAGCATTACTTGGCTTCGACGTAGAGATCCGCGTGATCAAAATGGGCTCAAATGGAAGAGACTACCCCGAAATTTGGCTCCGTGTTGAATGAGAACATATCGAGAGAGGACCGCTCAATTTTCAAATATGTTGTAATGTTCGATTAAGTAAGGCTACAAGGTACCATTTGTTTGTAAATTATTTTTGTAATTCCATAATTTATATATTATATTCCATAATTAAAGGATATTCGACCTTATGTACAATGAGGGTGGGAAAACTTGAGGTTGAAGACAAATCATCGGCTTGAAATTTTCTTTCTGGAACGTTCCAAAAAATATATATATCGACTGACATCAATATCCATTTATATTTTTCCTGTTCTATACATTTTATATGCTTTCACATTACTTTTTTTTTTTTTTGACCCGACGAAGACGTGAATCACGTTGAAGGTTGCCAGAAGAGGAATTTGAGGCCATTGATTCGTCCTAAACCTCAAGCTTTCCCTGCTATATTAATCCAAACAAAAACAGAAATAAACACGACTTATGTACAATGGACAGGGTAACAATGGGAGGAGTGTAAAAATGACCTGTCTCCAGGAAGGCTTCGTGTTGAGAAAACAAATTTTTCAATTTACAAAATACAAAAATCAGCAGAACCGCTGGCAGAGACTGGCATAAATCGAATAAGTCATAAATCACAACAAACTCAAAAACCCTTTAAATACAAAAGAGGATCAAAAGTCCAAATCAATTCTGAGATGTTGATCCAGGTTTCCCACAAATATGAGTGTTTTCATCTAGATCAAGACAAAACAAGAGTTGGCCCACTTTTGTCTTGTCTTGAAATATCAAAACTATTCCGAAATTCAAAGAGAAGACTCTTGATGAAAATTTTTCAGGAGTCTAGAAGGATTCTTAAAACAGAAGTACTGAGAAACTCCTTAAATAACACAAACGCACGTGACAAAAACACAGACACGTCAAGCAAGAAATAGAAAAAGAAGGGAAAATTGTGGAGCAAGGAGCATGTCGAAGCGGCAGGTTTCCATCTCTGACTTTTCAAGAATGTTTATGTTGAAGTAAAGCTTAAGCAAGTAACCAGAACTATTTTTTATCCAGCTATTATTACCTTCAGTATTGAAAAAAGAGATGAACTCTAACAAATTATCTACGCTCAAATTTTCAAACAAGAACAAACACTGTACAGGGTGGCAATGGATAGTAGTGAAAGAATAACCTGTCTTCAGAAAGTTTACGAATTCGAATGTCAGTAGAACCGATACAAGAAATAAGCCAAAAATCACAAGAAATTCACAGATTCAAAAACTTAAAAAAAAACGAAAAAGGATCAAAAGTCCAAAATAATTCTAAGATTTTGATCTACGCTGTCCAAAAATATGAACGAGAATATTTGGCGACTTGTTTTATCAAAACAGGACAGTACTGAAATCAAGTCATTTCGGCACTCTTCCTATTGTCACCGTCCATATCGTATATCACGTCGGAAAACAGGCGACTTAGCATAAAAACTTGGAGTTAAATCATTATCTACTCTATTAGGCGCCGCAGAAATTTGTGAAATCGCCGATTTCTTCTTGAATTATTTCTCAATTATTTTCAGGGTCAGATTGTGGGGTGATACACTACAATTTTTGCCCACTTTACATAGTAGCTTGGCTGACATATACCTTGAGTTCGTGTTTTTCGTGAACCATACTCATCTGTAATTTTTTCCATAATAAAGTTTTCAAAATATCACGTCTTGAGTCTGGTTTGATTTTCATTTATAGAATTTTTAATTACTACGAGCGCATTTTCCCACAACAATGATCCCAAATCAAGTTTTCCAGCAGCGATGAATGCAAGGGTATTTTCACCCCCTACCCCAGCTCACTTGCAACCATGGGATGAAAAATGATTTCTTGAATTTAGTGCAGAAATCTTCTTCAATCTGAGACTTTCATTAGTTATCAACTAATTTTTCGATAACAATGTTGACAAAAATGGAAAAATTGATCCGATTTGATAAAACTCGAAACTTCAGAATATGTCGAAATTTCAATTTCTTTTCAAGGGTCGGAAGAATTAACAGACAATAAAATTAAACAGGGTGATTTTTGAGAACGACTCATCCCAAATTTCTCGCCGCAAAATTTTTTCCAAGGGAAACGCCGTAACAGGTCGATTTTTTCAGGGGAACATCTAGTCAACACATTGTCAAATTTTCGTATCCAACCCCTTCGCTCCCACCTTACCCTATTCCAGAGTTCCAAATAACACTACCTTTGTTGTCAGGGCCGGCAACTTTGCATTTGAACGTGTGGTGCTGACTGTTGAATATTTCAGAAAAAGGATTGGGGGGGGGGTATTAGCGTCGCAAGCGATTTTTTTTGAAGTTAAATTAATGAAACTAACAAAAAAAAACTATTTTATTTACTTTGCGTTACTAATGGATTCATTATTACATCGGAAACAGTGCTGTAATGGAGAATATTATTAAACTCTTTTCCAACCATCAATAGAAATAATTGGTTATCAATAGAAGGTAGTACGGAAGTGGGAAGTGTCACCTGTCAAACGTTTCTATTTTTCACAGCCAGAATGGACAATTTCTGGGCAATTTTCAGAGCTCAGTAGATAAAATAGCAATTTCAGAGCACTCCTCGCAATAAAAAAAAAAACTCCTCGCAATAAGCTCGTCGTGCCACAAAACCAGTCGTGTGACTAGACAATAAATACCATGTCTTATGAAACTCTATCAATTCTCTCTCTAATTAATACTATTATTCAGGTACACGTCATATTTGAATAAATATAATATATAATATAGGTAACAATACATAAATAAAACTTTCAAAATAAAACAAAAATTTCAGAAATTTCCTTGTAAATTGGAGTGCTATTTTCAATTTTAATTTTTGCATTTTTGACAAGTGGTGCTTAGCACCACCTCTTCGGATTACATGTGGTGCTCGAGCACGTCAGCACCACTATTGTTGCCGGCCCTGTTAGTTGTGATACATTAAATTGAAGATAATTTTCTTTTTGCCTAACACATTTCAATTTTTTCCAACGCCATGCTTTCAACTAGACAATGAGTGGATGGTTTATCCACAGGTATTATTGACAATCATTATTCTTTTGGGTCTTTGTTTGGCAAAGCCCTTTCAATAGACTTATTTGGAGAAAACTTCATTACAGATCATGTATCAGGTAGCTTTAAATGACCTGGCTTCTCAAGCTTTGTGTGGGAAACTTCTCGCGCTTTTCATTCCCCAATTTCCGCAATTTTTCGCAGTTTTCCGCAATTTTCCGCAAATTCCCCTCTTATTTACTATCCCTTCGCGAGGGTGGCAACCAGGTTCCGGACTTACTCTTTGACGAGCGACATCTTTTCAGACACTTCGCGTCAAGTCCGTCTTGTTGTTAACTACCTGTTTATTACCCCTTTCGGTCGGGTAATTGTTGTTTGTGTTCAGCCTCAGTTCATGTTGACATCTCACCCGGTTCTATGTATAGCGAGGTATAGTAGGCTCCCGACATCACGCTGTTGGGTTTGTTTGTGTCGAAATTTTGCACCTGGTTGAACTTTTTTTGAGCACGTTCAAATATCACTTTTTATTTTGCTTGGGTCATGATTCAACGCACTAATGCTGAGTTGATCTTAAACGGTTAGCCGCATAGAGAAGAAGGAACAAAGCCAGTTTGAAGCACCTGTACAGATGGAAAAAATCCCTGTGACTTCTTCGTGGGATTAGATTAAATTCGACCTCAGACGTAATTGGGGAACAACTTCTGCACATTTATAATGAAGATTGTACTCTATTTGATTGAAGTGCGACCGAGAGTGCGACTCTGATTTCACAATAATTTGTGCTAATGAATTTCGGGACACCTGCTACCTGAATTGATGGTCAAATCAATCAAATCAGTGATTTACTTGCCTTTTGACTTCAAGAGAGCTCTACACCGAATGCCACAATCACTGAACCATAAACAACTTAATCAACAAATAATATAACAATGAGGTGAGGAACGCTAAGCACGGCATCGTCTCTTTTTCGAATTCTCACACCAACCACCCATGCGTGCTTTTTGATCTTTCCCTTGCGTCCTGAATCCTACACCCCCACTCTCAATTTCCGCCAGCTGTAGCTACGCTTTCACATTTAGTCAACTATTTGCCACGATTACACCGTGGTTTTGGTCCGCGACCTAAGCATCGAATTCGATCCAAATAAATTTAGCCCACGTGGTGTGAACGATCACGTACAAGGACTAAATTGGGACCAAGTAGCTCGGATCAGGTCTCCGGTTGGCCGTGAACTGAACTTAATTTGGTCTCGAAACTTATTTTCCTTAGGTTTTCATTTCAAAATAGATGCCGTGTTAGTCAAACTGTTCAAACGCTGGAAGAGAAGAATTTACTCAGGTGATATTTGGGTCAGTGCTTAGAGCAGTCCAGTTTTAGTTCACCGGTGTAATCGTAGCTATTCTACTTTTGAGCTAGGCCCATCGCCACAAAGTCGATTCATCTTTCGAATGAGGCTTCTAAGACACTTATAGCCAAATTCCTATATTCAATCCCTTCGCCTCCACCCTACCCTACTTCAAAATTTCAAATAGCAGCATCCACGTTGTGAAACATCAGACTGAAAGTAGTATAATTCTCTTTCTTCAAAAAATAATGTCAAGTTTTCTGAACCTCCCCCTAAACAAACTCTTCTCAAAAATTCTCTTAAATGGAAGGCGAAGAAGTTGAAGATGAAAATTTGGCATTACATGTCTTAGATGTCCCCTTTGGAATAAAAATCAACCTGTTTTTGCTGGGAAATCTATTTCTCAAGGATGGGCAGTTGATAGGGAGCAACGTCCCTTCATTTGACAATAAAAAAATGAGAAGAGTTTGGGGTGGTTCAAAAGGTTTCAAAATATATTTGACAGAGAAAGAATCTGATTACTAGAGAGCGGATTTATATGCGGTAAAAAAGTCCAAAATATGTAGTTTATATGCGCTTAAAAAGTATCAAAATATGCGGTGAAAATGTTCAAATAGAGCAATATATGTGAGTAAATATGTGATATAAGCTGCAAGAATGATGAAAAATACAACATTTACATGTAAAACCAACCAACCAACTTTAACCATCAAAGTAAAAAAAAAAAAATTTCTTCGAAAATTTCAAATTATTTTTTCCTTGAAATCAAAATATCGTTATTTTCTCGCACATAAAAATAAAATGGCCAAAATAGTGACAAATATTTCGTTATGTGCAAGAATTCGGACTAAATATGCGGCTATATGCGATTATATGGATTATCAATTTGTATGCGGTAAAAAGTCAAAATAATAAATTATATGCGAAATAAAACTTGGTATTTAGGTTCCTTGTAGATGAAAACGGCAAGCTGCAACTCGACAGTTGCATCCAGCTTAGCGAATAGAACATGTAAAAAAATATAAATCCGCTCTCTACTGATTACCTTCAAATTGATGTATCACAACACAGGTGAAGCTATTCGAAAGTCTGAAGTAGGGTAGGGTGGGGGCGGAGTGGTTGAAGATGATAATCCGACAATGTGTGTCCTGGATGTCCTCCTCAAATTAAAAATCGACCTTCTTCGGCTTCTTCCTGGGAAAAAAAAATGGACAGCGAGGAGCCTGGGGTGGGTCTTTCTCAAAAAATCACCCTGTATGCAACTCGACCCCTAATTCTGTTTGAAATTCTTAAAAGGGTAGTCACCCTGCCTAGAGGTGTGGACCGGAAGAATTGATAGGACGCTAATTATGTCCTTCTCGGAAAGAAAATCGACTTTCAGCAGTTTGGCTTTTTCTCAAAATTAATTGTGCCGTAGTCCAGTCACAATGTCTTTCCATTTCGGACAAAATAGTGGATTGTCGAAATTCTGTACACACGTTTCTCTGATGGCCATGAATGAGCTATGAAAAGTCCCCTAAAATCCAAGCTTAGGAACCCATGATAATGGCCATCAAGTGTTAAAAACTCGTTTGTTCAGCGAAGAGGTCCTTGTCTTGACTCAAGATTTTTCTTTTTGCAACTGATTGATTCCATATGACCATCTCAACAATAGCCATATACGATTTCATTATTTGCGTAGGAGGCAGATCCAAGATGGCGGCCAAAAAGAAAAACAGTTGACTATCTTTTTTCTGAAAATAATAGACCTAGACATTGATAGGTGATCAAATTTCAATTCTCACATGATTTTCAATTGAAAACTCAAGTTACAATTCAGAATCTCAAGAAATCATTGACTTATCGAGAAAAAAAGGACTTGGTGATTATTTCAGTTTTTCCAGGAAATTTGGAAAACGTTTTAGATATTTCAAGATGGTTGGCAACACTTTCAACACCATGAAATCAGGAATATATTCGGAGATTTTTATTACTCCAGCTTTCATGGTTACTGAAATAGGAGTTTTTATTCATCTTTTTTTTTTCACCTGCAGGTTATGAATTCGACTGTTTTTTCCCTTGAAACATAATTAAAAACAACATCCTAAATTTTTTTTATCTCAGAAACCAAAAGAGCTGGATATATGAGAATTAATATATAGATTTGAAATTTTACGCTTTTGATGGGGTGCTTCAAGCCTTTCAAAAAAATCTTGAACCGTTTTGAAAAATTTGTGGAAAAAACAAAAAATCAACAAATTTCCTTTTTTTCCTCATAAATCAGTTGTTTTCTTAGGTACTGCAGTGTAACTTGGTTCTTCTATTGAAAATTATAGATGGAATGAAATGTGACCATCAACCAATGTCCACAATTGCTATTCTCAAAAATAATGTAGTCAACTGTTTCTTCTTCTTGTCCGCCATCTTGGATCCGCCTTCTGGGCAACTGTCAAAATGTTGTATGGAAATGCTTCAGAAGGATAACATGCAATCATCCAATTACAATATGAAAAATCTTGAGCTGAGACAATGACTTCTTCGCTTAAAAAAACTGGTTTTTAACACTAGATGGCCTTTATTATAGGTTCCTACGCTCGGATTTTAGGGGACTTTCTTGAGTTCATTTCTTATTACTTGCAGAATATGTGTACAAAATTTCAACCCTCTACTATTTTCTCCGAAGTTGCTAGGGTTTTTTGTACATAGTGACTGGACTACAGTGAGAAACTGTAGGTAGGTCTTTTGCAAAAACCAAGAACACTCTGTATAGTAATACCTATACGATACACACAACGATAATACACGTATGCGTAATGTAGTTCTTGATTTTTGAGTGAGATTTCAGGTAGGAGAATTATCAATCAATCGAATATAATACCGGGTGTTCATTTGTAAACTATCCACTCAAACAACTACCGATTCTTAGTGAATATTTCTTCGAGCAGGTCGATATTTATAATAATTATAACAATTGGGACATTCAAAACATACATTATTGATGATTTTCTCTTTCAACCGAAAGGACGGTTAAATCACTTTTCAATATTCCTACATATAAGTGACGGGAGCACAAAGCGAATTGGGGTGCTGGGTGGGTAAGAGAGAAAGAAAAGAAAAAAGTTCGAGAGGGAGAAAATGAACAATATACGGGGCAAGGGAGCGAATTGAGTTGCTGGGCGGGTGAGAAACTAGAAAAAAACGGAAAAAAAAGGGTCGAAAGCATAGTGAGAAGGAAAGAGAAGAAATGGGGAAGTGTGGAAAATGAAGAGAAAATAACAAAACTGTAGGCATTAGAGCGGATTAGGGCGCTGGGCGGGTAATAAGCACGAGAGAAACAAAGAAGAAAATGGCTTAAGGCATAATAGGACAAGGAATGGGACGTAAATTAAAAATACCGGGAGAAAAGTGAATTTGAAAATTGTATCAGAACTACTAGAAAATACAGAAGAATCCGAGACCACTGACCGAATTGGGGTGCTGAGCGGATAAGAGATAGGAGCAAACACGATAATTATCAGTGAACCACGAAAGGGAAGCAACTAGGGGAAGGGAGTAACCAGGATATTGCGGGCACCTCAGGTTCCTTGCCAGCAACCTGCCATCGACCGAAATCTGGTACAAATCGTCGTCGATGGAGCAAGTGAAGTTCATCACCCGTAACAAACGCATAAATTCAGAGGTTAGGGATTTCGACATTTGTCACGGTACTGCAGAAATCATCCGTGCGTAGGAAAAAAAAGTACCACATGGATGAATCGATTTCTTGAAACTGAGCGCAACGCAAACCCAGTGGAAGTGAATGTGATGTGTTTCGTTACCGATGAAAGTTTGGAAAATAATGGAGTTTTCTCAATTGTACCCCCAGTTTCTTTGGAACGGTAAGCTGAACTGATGAGCGATAACGATTGCGAAACACTGTTCGCCGGTGCCGGGTCCGGTTTTAGTTACTTTTCGCCTGAGAAGTCTCCTCGTATTTTGCAGACAATGATTTGTCATTTTCATTTTTGGAATTGATTCCGCAGACACTGCAAGCATACCCTCAACTTCATCCGAGTAAGTTGAATTTTCAAGCTTACAATAAGAATAACTCAAATTGAAACCTTGGCTGAAACCAACGGCAAGCTAGTGAAAAACTGTTGCTCACGTCATCATAATGCATTAAGGGCATTTTAGTGGCATGCTGTTCAACGGAATTTCAAGTACAACGTTAAACGTTTGATGCTCACGTCATATGATGACGTCATATGGATCGACGGCATTTAAGTAGCATGCCGTTCGACAGCTTCAAACAGCATCACCTATCTTGTAATACATCGAATTGGTGGTGATAATATTCTCTCTCTGTCAGATATATTTGAAAAAATTCAAAACCCATCCCCTAGTCTTTTAAAAGTAGGGTAGGGTGAGGACAAAGGCGTTGAAAGTAAAAATGTGGCAATACGTATTTCGGATGTCCTTTTCGAAATAAAAATCGACATGTTTCTGCTAGGGAATCGAATCGATTCTCCAAAATCGAGAGTAAGAGATACTAGGGGAAAAACTTTCCTATAAATAACTTGAGAAATTTTCAAGAATTATGGAAGTGGTCTATCAAAAATTCAGAGTATGCTTGTCAGAATGAGAATTTCAATACTTTAATTTGATTTATCGCGAAAGAGGTGATATTTGGAATTTTGAAGTAGGGTAGGGTTTAGGCGAAGGTGTTGAAGATGAAAATTTGGCAATGCGTGTCCTGAATGTTCGAGTGAATGTCCCACTCAAAATAAAAATTGACCTGTATCAGCGTTATCTTGGAGAAAAATTGATGCAAAAAATCTGAGGTTGAAAGTTTGGGAATTACACCCTGTATATGGACGCTATTACATATCAAATAATTTTATTTGGGCTCGAAAAAGGAAGCCGCATCATTTCTAGTACGTAGGTATTGGAATACAGAATAATAAGGAGATAAGAAAGTTTTTTTTTTAAACTCTTAATACTGCAAGATGCAGGAAATTTTGGTGTTCAAATTTGACTGCTATGAGAAAAAATTGTATCGAAAATTGTTTTCCAGAAAAATTCTAACCAGGAAGAGAACTCTTGATGGATCACCCTGTACGAGCAAAAAAAAATTCCAGGAGGCGTCGACTTCCTCGGAAACTGGAATTCTACATCGGTACCATATTTGGGAGCTCAACTTGCACAAAAAAAAAGGTCTACATCTGAATTTCTGACGAAATTCAACGTGAGAGAAACAGGCAGTGACAGACACTTGAAAACATGCCTCCTGCTTGGCCCCGCAACACCATATTCGGGCTGTGTTGATGGTCAAATTGTTCGAAACTGTTGTAGAAACGTCTTGCCCTATGTTAACATTCATTCATCAGGAATAACCTAATTTTTGTGCTAATAAGGCAAATGTGTAACATTCAACATAAAAAATCATATTTTTAATGTATGACTAACGATATTGACACTTCCAAAAACCGTTGAAAGACTTAACGATTTTTGCATTAGAATAATTAAGGAAAATTTTTTTTTTGACAAATGGGGGTACAATGAAGTTGTTGCAATTTTGCACCATTCTACATCCACCCTGTTTAACTTTCACAAGAAGTTTTCTTACAATCATTATTACAGGATGAGTGATGAGTTACGGGAAGTTGAGGCTAATCAACGCAACAAACTAAATAAAAATGGCATTAAGCAATCGGAACTTATCGGATCTCAAATTGGCGCCATTGTTCCGATACCGACAGCTTTGTTGTCTAGCAGTTTAATTCGCGATTTCTCCCAGTATGATATGCAACAGCTCAAGATACAATGGAAAGTTCATCTTTTTTCAACTTGAACATTATCACTACAACTTAATCAGATATTGAAAATAGAAGAAGGCGAGCCTCCACCCTTTGACTTTCCTATTTCTACAAAACAAATGAAAAATTCAACAAATTATTCTGGAATATTCGAATGATTCTCCTGACTTGGTTTGAGTTCTGAGAATTGTCCCACACACCTCTGAGGCTTGCTCTGTCCTATGTTTTGATTGTGTATACCGTGACAATAGGGTAGTGACCACCATCCAAAAATATAGAAAAAACTCATACTAATCGAATGTAGAGCCTTAATAACAAGACTACGTCTCGTGAAAATTCGAAAAAAAAAGTTCCAAGTGTCTCAAAATCTGCCTTGAAAGTGGCTACTTTTGCGAACGATTTCAAATCTACCGAGCTGTAAGGCGGGCTGTGACGTTTCAATCTTTTGACAGTAGTGGGGATGACCACACCTCCGTTGCCTGTGTGTCAGTGTTGACGTTGACGTTTGCCAGCATAACATAACCATTGAAGTCTGATGTAGTCTTGAAATATTCATAAATCATGAAAGATTTTACCAACTTTCCATATTTTCAAGCAAAACAACTAAACAACACGAATCACCGCACAGATACACAAATCGTTAACAATATAACAATCAGCTGTTATGAGCGTTGACGGGTTGACGCTAGTGCTTTTTGTAGTAAGTTCTGTATAATGTTGTCAAGCCTGCTTCTCCGCCTATGAAAGATTGCGACGTCATCGCGCCAAATTTGAAATAATCGAAAACTTTCATGAATTTTTTTTTACCAAGAAAACTTACGAAAAAAAATCTGTTAACTATATAGCGTCACTTATCAAGAAGTGAACTTTGAAAAAAAAAATAAAAAAAAAATCGGTCACTACCCTATTATGCATTTGCAAGATTTCAAGAAAACAATTATTGATTGAGGGGAATTTTGAGAGTTTATTTTCTCGACTTGTTTCCTTTCCATCATTTTACTTCATCCTTTGCTGTCGTTCTGTGAGCATCGTCGTTGCACGTGCAAATCTGTGTGAGTCAGTCTGGAGTATCTAGTACTTTTTGTGTGTCATAGATGCATAGATATGGGACGATTGACGCCTCGATTTACGCAGACATCGTCATTCGGAACAGTTTTCTTATCCACAAAGTAGCTATTCGGCATAATTTATTGTTTACCTGGCCAGTGGTTCGAAATGTCCCATTCATACAAACTATCCATTGTAACGGTACCGTCGGTCTGGTGATCGATCTCCTTCACTTTATACAGTGTCCCAAAACCATCGTCCCTTATTTCGAAGCCATTCGGGGAACTCATTCAGATTCTGTGTTCCATAAATATTTTTTTGAGATTTTTAAATCTGTTCATGATTTCTGTCCGTATGATATACAAAAGCTGGAGGTACAATGAAGAGTTCATTTTTTTCTCTCAGCTCGACCCATACCACCTGCCTGATCAGATGATGAAGATAATTATAAGAAGGTGAAGCTACCCTTCGTCTTTCCTATATCTGCAAAAAAATCCACCACTTTTTTCTGAGACATCTCAACAATTACTCAAAACTGTTCTTAACTCTCGGACGATATTTCTAGGACACTCTGAATATGCATGTTCCACACACGTCTGTGGCCTGCTCTGCCTTATGCTTTCTTTGCATATACCGTGACAAATATGCATTTGCAAGATTTCAAGAAAACAATTGATTGAAGGGGCTCTTACGAGTTTACCTTCTTGGCTCGTTTCCGTTCCATCACTCCACTTCTTCGCTGTCGTGCAGTGAGCATCATCGTTACACGTGCAAACCTGTGAAAATTATCAAAACCATACTGTGTGCAATCAAAGAACAATGCCCAAAAGAAAACGGGATGAAGAATTGGTAAGTGTTCATCTCATATTTCAATTTTCATATCCCCGTTTGAAGCAAGTGCTGTACACAAAAATATTTTGGTCTGCGTGAGGAAGGACGTTTTTTTCTGATTATCGCTCTTACTGGCACATTCAAGCTCATTGTTTTCTGACACTATTTCAGCAGATTGTTCAAGAAATTGTGTAGTGTGATACAGCTATAGGATAAAAAGTCTTATAGCATATAATACGTGAGCGAAACGCCTTTATAAAATTCAAGCACGTCTGGATTCAAACACTCGCGCTAGTGCGCGTCTACTAAACATCTCACTTGTTCATAATAGCTTATTTCTTCCACTTCTTAGAACTCGAAAGAATCCGCTGTCCTATTCTTCTCATAAATTATGTTTCAGGAGCAAGCTATCAATTATTTTGACCATGTACCAGATGAAATCTTGTACGAAATAGCCGCAATTCTCCCAAAATTCGAATTGGTCACGTTGGCAAAAGTCAGTCGAAGGTTCCAAAGGGTGTGCGATGACAAACGACTCTGGAAAAAAGTTTCTTTGATTGGACAAGAAATCACTTTTTCCCAGATGGAAAGCCTCCTAACGAGTTCATTTCCAATTGAAGAATTGAAATTATGTTGGAGTTTTGTGAGTATTTTTCATTCTTGCCGAGATCTGTATTATATCCAGGGTGAGTCATTGATATAAGCGAGATCACTCACACCTACGCCATTGATGATATCCAAATGAACCAAACGGCACTGCAAACAGGAGTTCAAAGAGCAGTTTTTGAACGAGCTCTTTTAAATGACACTCGTTGTATATTTTTGCATATTTGAACTTGCCTTTTCTCAGGCATCACAAATTCGTTCAGCTTTTGCAATTCGCTCCTACCGTTCAGAAGTAATCAATCATTTTCTGAAGAAGAACGCATTTGTGAGCAGTTACTGAATAAATCGCAAGGCACTTGGTTGCCAGGCTATTTAGTTGGGACTTTGCTCATGTTCAAGCAATAGCATAGGCTATCTTTTGACGGTAATATCGCCTATTTCTGTGTAGGTATCACTTTGCTGTGACACATTGATTTTGGTAAATTTTGAAAGGCCAAAACTTCATTTTCCCAAATAACACTTCCTGTTTTTTATTCCTTATTCGTATCAAGCGTCTCATTCCACATCTTCTTTAATTCTCATAATTTTTCTCAGAAGTTGATAGTTTGAAAAATAATTCGGTTTTCCTAAGAACTGGACCAAAATTTCATCGATTTAACTTAGCGTGCAATAAAAATCAACTAATTCCGACAACCAATGTCAAAGTGACTTCTATTGTACGTCACTTTGAATTTTGACAAAAATTTTTGTCATTTTAAACAGTTTTTACAATTGCAAATGTAGAAGTGAATGTTATCAGTTATCACTATTGTTTCGTTGCACTACCCCAATAAGTAATATTGTCCAGTTCCTTGTTTCGACATTTTGAGTTTTTCAATTTTTACATGATAATTTCTTGTCAAAATTTGAAAATGACGTACAATAGAAGTCATATTGAGGTTGATTGTCAGAATTAGTTGATTCTCATTGCAGTTTAATCGTTGGAATTTGGGTCCAGTTTTTAGAAAAACCGAATCATTTTTCAAACTATCACCTTTTGAGAAAAAATATTCGGGGTGGAAAATTGTGGAATGGGAAGCTTGATACGAATAAGGAATAAAAAACAGGGAGGGCAATTCAAAAAAATGAAGTTATGGCCTTCAAAGTTCACCAAATTCAATGTGTCACAGCAAGGTGATACTAGAACAAAAATAGGCAATATAACTGTCAAAGGATAGCTTAGGCTATCGCTTGAACACGAGCCAAGTCCTAACTTGATAACCTGAATACCAAGTGCCTTGCGATTTGTTTGGTAATTTCCTACTAACGCATTAATTTTCAGAAAAAAATCAATAACTTCTAAACGGTTGAAGCGAATTGCAAAAACTAAGTGAATTTGTGATGCCTGAGCAAGGGCAAATCCAAATATCTATTTAAAAATATACAGGGGATGCCATTCAGAAAAGCTCGTCAAAAGAAGTACCGTTTGGTTCATTTCGATATCATTAGTGGCGTAGGTGTAATTGAGCTCGCCCATATCAGTGACTCACCCTGTCTATCTTCTTTTTCTCCGAGTATCGATCGAAAACTTCATATTCACGATATCTCGGATAAAGAGTCTCACCTACATGGGGTATCATTATTTTTTATATCTGTACCAGATTTCTGATATCCCACACCACCAAGGGGCAATATCGTATAGTTTCCACATGACGCTTAAGAAGCTCGATTTGACGCAATTTGGAAAGAGGCAAGTGGGGTACTGTAGCGAATTATCGTACATACTGGAGAGATGTAGAACAGAGGAACTTATACTGGACATTCTCAGACAGCGACCCAATTCTAGATTGATAAGGGCAATCTCCAAACATGAAAATCTGCAAGTGCTGTCCATGGGATGGACGATCTTAGATGTCGTCAGCGTCTATGACATCCAAGAGCTCTTCAACGGCTGCAATCGTTTGAGAGAATTGAGTTTTACTGTATGCGAGCTATCTACAAAATTTATACGTATCATCTACGATCGCATACCTGAAACTGTAGAAAAACTTATGCTGCTACCAGCTTACCCCAATACCCACTCCCTAGAACTCATCAATTACAATCTCTCTCCCCACTTCCTTGCAATGATAGTGGAATCGCACAGAGTTCTCTTTCATCATGGCAGAAATTTAAAATACTTTGGGGGATCATTCCGGTAGGTGAGAGTGCCAGCGATCATGAACCAGATAATTCAACATCCAAGTTTGGAAACTTTATGTTTTCTACATCCCGTACTCCGAGAACCAGATTTTGTTAGGTGAGTTTCAATTTCAAAATGTCTAAATTTCTGCTAGTTTTTTTTAATGATTCTCAATTAGTGTTGTAGAGAAAATGGCACCAAAAGTGAAGAGGATCGACATTCTTTGGCCGGACAGAATGACTGAAGAGAGACGTATCTCCACTCTAGCCCAACTAGAGAATCACAAAAAAGCATTACTCGGTTTTGGCGTGGAGATCCGCGTGGTCAAAATGAGCTCAAACCATGAAATTTTGCTCATTGATCAAAATGAGCTCGAACCATGAAGTTTCGCTTTAAGCAAGAAATAAGGAAAACGGGAAAACAGGGGAGCGAGGAGCACGTTGAAGGGGCAGGTTTTCATCTCTGACTTTTCAAGAATATTCATGTTAAAATTTGAGCATGTAACCAAAACGGTCTTTTATTCAGCTAATATTACCTTTCGTATTCTAAAAGAAGATGAGCTCCAACAAAATATTCAAGCCACGTTCAAATTTTCAAACAAAAACAGGGTTGGGGTCTAAATCGAGAGAATGAAGTAGAACTCCGAAGCTTTTGATTCTTATGAGAGCTGATCAAATCAATAATAGAGCAGTAAATCTCCCTAAAAATCTGGATGAACGAACAAGAGGCGGTGTCAGTCAAGATAATGGAGTAAGATTCCAAAACTTCCGATTTTCATAGAATCTGATCTTACTAGTGACAGAAATATATTTTCAAAGATCTAAACCAATGAATTGAGATGTTATTCAGGGATTGGGGGTGGAGATTGTGGGAAAAAAATAATTCTGAAACTAATTTATTTGGAACTTGATCTGATGTAGTTGTTTATTTCTAGCTGTAGTGGGGTCGGTACGCTTTTGGATACTGCACTTTTGAGTAGAGTTATGAAACTTGGCACATAGTTTCTTGGGGCCATAGGAAGAAATTTCGTCCGATGTTCCAAAAAAAAATTTCGACGGAGTCCGTTATATAGGCCCCTTTTTCCAAAATGGCGTCCAAATTTTGAAAATTAGCGATTGGTCGTACAGTGGCGCGCAAAGTATCAATTCCTAACATTTTAACCATAACGAGTTGATTTAAGCCATCCTTGACTCGATCCGTCTGATATTTAGGCCATTTGGGCCTTTTTTCCAAAATGGCAGCCAAACTTTGAAAGTTGGAATTTGGTCGTATAGTGGCCTGCAAGGTATCAATTCTGGACATTTCGACCATGACAAGTCGATTAAAGCCTACCCCGACTCCATCCAACCTAAATTTTGGCCTCAATACTCAATTATAGTGCTGATACTGAAATTTATTTTTCAATTTTTAGAAGGGTTGTGAAAAACCACTTCTTGGACTTTCTGTGTGTCCAACATGTGAGTAATCCGAAGAGCAGAATCACTATAGATTTTTCCGAAGAAATGAAAGGCTCCCCACTCCACTGGCAAAACCTATTTCACGCATATATAAAACTGTCAAAACCATAAAAAAGGTCGAAAGTACATACATATCAACTGCAAGTTGATTCAGAATTTGTATTTGTGCTAAAAGATGTCAGGTTACATATTACGTTACCAGAAATAACAGTGATTGAGGAATCTGAGCTCTATCGCGTGTAAAGGCTGTTTGCAACATCCTTTACAAGGTCAACATGATTCGAGTGGGCTGCGTTTCTGGTCGCCATCGCCATAAATTCTTGCAGGGTTTGACTTTCTGCATTGAAAGAGCGTCCCACTGATGTCGAGCATCTAAGTCGACTGTGCGCCGATATGGGATGCAACTTATATGAAAATTTGCACGTTTGCCTTTGTGCGATTGTGCGAGACGCTCACCTACATTCTTCTTTACTGTTTCCTTTATCTATTACATTGGTGAATAACAGAACTTTCACCTATCCTGAACCCCTTTCCAATTCTAATTCCTATATAGGTGATCCAATTTCTACATATTGCATTATACTCGTTTTGTCTCTTACATAATATACCAAGGTTGGGAAAGAACTATGTACATAAGCCGCTAAAGCTGTAATGCTTTTCTCGAAGGTATAATATTCTTCCTACCATAGATACTAAAAAATCCGATTGCGATTCAGGAACAGGTTTTAATAATAAGGGACTTACGGCTATAAGTGCAAAAAATCTAACACTGTACCAGACTGCACCTACATTTTTTACCGAAAATGTGTCACATGGGACAAACTAAGACCCATAGGAGAGATCTTTGTGCTTTGGACACACTAGAAACTTGCAGAAATTTTTATGAACAGTACTATGATTCAATAAGAGGTACATTGTGATTGTATTCTGCTCAAATCTCTTCAAGTACAACTCTTATCGACGTATAAATCTGCAAAAACGGCTTATCTCGATCCCTTTCCGTACATATTCAAACAACTTGCACTTCAAAACTTCTTGCGGTTTTGATGCCACGAGATTTTCACTGACAGGAGGACAGGACTAGAAATGGGGATTGAGGCCAAAACTTGAGTCGAGTCGAGAAGGGTATTAATCGACTCGCAATGGTCTAAATGTCCAGGAATGAATACCTTGTGTGCCCCTATACGACCATCTGCTGATATTTGAGGTTTGGCTGTCATTTTGGAAAGAAGGCCTCAATGGCCCAAATATCGATGGCCGAATCGAGTCAGAGGTGGCTTGAATCAACTCGTCTTATTCAAAATGTTACGAACTGATACTTCGTGCAAACGTGCAAATTTCCAAATAAATTATTGCACCCCATATCAGCGCACAGTCGACTTAGATGCTCTACATCAGTGGGACGCTCTCTCATGCAGAAAATCAAACCTTGCAAGAATTTATTCCTAATCAACATGCCAAATTTTTTCTGCACTGATAAACATTTTCTGAAACAACTTGCGGTTGGTATAATGTACTTTCGACGATTTTTATGGTTGTCACAGTTTTATACTTGCGTGAAATAGGTTTTGCCACTGGGGGGAGCCTTTCATTCCTTCGACAAAATGTAGTGATTCTGTTCCCCGGATCACTCACATGTTGGACACACAGAAAGTCCAAGAAGTGATTCTCCCTCGGGCTTTCCACAACTCTTCTCAAGATCAAAAAAAATAAATTCTAAATCAGCACTATAATTGAGTATTGAGGCCAAAATTTAGGTTGGGTAGAGTTGGGGTAGGCTTTAATCGACTTGTCATGGTCGAAATATCCAGAATTGATACCTTGCAGGCCACTATACGACCAAATTCCAACTTTCGAAGTTTGGCCGCCATTTTGGAAAAAAGGCCCAAATGGCCAAAATATCAGACGGATCGAGTCAGGGGTGGCTTACATCAACTCGTTATGGTCAAAATGTTAGGAATGATACTTTGCGCGCCACTGTACGACCAATCGCCAATTTTCAAAATTTGGACGCCATTTTGGAAAAAGGGGCCTATATAACGGATTCCGTCGAAATTTTTTTTGGGAACATCGGGCGAAATTTCTTCTCATGGTCCCTAGAAACTATGTGTCAAGTTTCATAACTCTACTCAAAAGTGCAGTATCCAAGGGATTTTCGTCGCGTACCGTCCCCACTACTGTATTATAGTTCTATTCGCGATTTGAATTACTTTTTCCTCTAAAAGATGGCTGCCAAAAGCGGCATGCGTTAACAATGATTGGATGACATTATTATATCACTTCCATGTCATTGGCGGTTCGGTTGTCATGACTCGCTTTTGGCAGACATCTTGAGACGGTTGAAGCAATTTAAATCGCGAATTGCCCATTGGATAAAATTTTATTGGAATCTGAGGTTCCAGGGTTTCACTCCATTTTCTTGATTTCAACCTCCGCGTTTCCTCGATAAACTCAATAATTGATTCAGATTTTTCAAAATTATTTCTACATCATCATTTTGATTCGCTTCTGTGAGAATTCAAATTTTCTAGGACTCCACTTCATCGATTTCGACCCCCAATTCCCTTGATAACTACCCCGATTCACAACCATAATATTTTTAATTAAATAAATATCAATTTATTAATATATCCAAATTAAATGTTCGTTCACGAGAATCTTCAAAAAAAATGTTTTTATTCGCAAAAATACAATAATGAATACATGCGAGCTCTAAGCGTGCAATGTCGTAACTGGTGTTCGCTTAGAGCGTTGGAGTCTATATAATGTTGAAAAAACTAAGCTAAGCATAATATATAATAAGCGGTGTAAGCTAAATCCGGAGGAAAACTGGGATATAATTCCTCCAGGGCGAGTGTGAGGCTCCGACGAACTTTTCCAGAAGTTTGCCATATTCGGGAAATGCTGGTCTTCAGGGACGCGTTCTTGTTCTGCTGTCGGTGCATCTGACGTTGTCATCTTCTTCTGTCTCTTCTTAATCACACGATATGTGATTATGCAGGCTGCAGTTATTATTATCAGATAGACTATGATAATAGATGACGTGTGAAAATGTGATGTCGTGGGTACAGCCTGGACGGGGGTCAGCGGCTGGATGTTGGTCTCCAGTTTCTTGAGGGTCAAATGCTTGATCTTCAGCTCGGGTAGTTTTGACTGTTCTTGTTTCTTGAAGTCGAAGTCGAAGTCTTGTAGGTGGAGTGGTTGGCCACTGCTTTCATCGTTGAAAATCAAGGGTCTTCCTTGAATGAAGATGGTGCAAGACGAATTCTCGAACAGGAATGTTCCGGTCTTCTTGCGGGTGTTCCAAGACTCGGCACAATGTTCTTTGACGAGCTCTTCTTTGACGAAGGTCCCGAGGTAGCTTTGTAGTTCGGGTATGAACTCTAAGGCGTTTTCTTCGAGGTGTAGTTTTTGGTAGGAACAAGTCGAAAAGTCGTTTTCGAGTAGAATGTTGCGTTCGCAAGTGTTGTTGGCGAGCGATATCAGGCTCCGTTGGCATTGATAGATACCGTTCAGCAAGACACAGTTGTCTGTTAAGGGCAATAACTCTGATCCATTTTTTAGACCGAATTTCGAAGAAGGTATAATCGTATACGAGTGTTCGTTAGGCAAAGGCAGAAAGTAGTATAATTCGTAATAATTTGGATTCAGCAAGGGGATTGGCATAAAGAAAATTATTCGTTTTCCTTTAATGGCACACCTAGGCTTTATTAGGGATTCGTAGTTATGAATTTGAGACAAAGTTACTGGAAAAGGTAATTGATTTCCATAAAATTCGGAAATTCTATTGAGTTCTTTTAAAAGTTCTTCACTTGTTACTATACTGGGGTGTAAGATATTCAACTTACAAAATGTTATTGAATTCTCTGTATCATGAAGGATATGTAGAATTATAATTAAAAGGTTTATTAATTGATTGATTATGTCTTTTGCGAACAGTATGTCAGTATGGGTTATAGTTGTCCTCATCAGTGATTCTAATTGTTTTATTCGAGAGACCATAAGTAGTTCGTTATGTTCGATGTCCCGTATGGTTTTATTGAAATTTTCTATAATTTCCTTATTGATAGAATATTGTTGGTTGATTTGGTTTATAATCGAATTTTGATTTTGTTGTAAGTCATTAATGACTGCATCAAAATGTTTGCCATCTTCGGCATCTAAATTGCCTGAAATTTGTTTAATGATAGAACCTAATCCATCGATTAGTCCTCGTTTCTTTCTTGGTAGTTTTTGAAATGGTCTTAATTTTTCGTCTATTAGATTTTTGTAATATTGGACAATATTATTGTAATTTCCTAATTCGCGTTCGTACACTTGATTTGTTTTAGTCAAGTTTGATACCGTGAGGTATTGATTTTTTAGTCTTTCGTATTCGTTGATTAGGTTAGTTAAGTCGTAATAATGTATGAACGTGTGAGTAGAGGTTTGAAGTCTTGCGGGTCCCGTTTTTATTGGTAGTATTCCGGGGTTGTTTGTCAAATCTTTGTAACATTGTCCTAGTCCGAAGTGGATGGACCTGGAATAGGAGGTGTTGTTTTAGTAGGGCGTTTGATATTGGAAATATGTAGTTTGTGAAATTTACGTCCAGTTTTATTGGACAAAACTCTGGGTTTTATGGTTTTCCTAATGGGATTTACACTGATGATTTTTTCTGGTTTAAATCGATTACGAAGTTAGATCTGAAATTGCTTTTTACGAAAACTTCTTTTGGTAAAGTGGGAATTTCTTCTCTATTTTCGTTTGCTTTAGAAATGACTTTTTTTTTTTATTTGAAATATTAGCATTGACGATTTTATACAAAACTGACAATTTGTTTTTGTGGTTTTGAACGTAGTTGTTTGCCATTTGTTTTTCTATGTCTAGATCAATGGTTTGCTTTGGATCCGGGTGACCGTTTAAAATTTCGAATGGGGTCATCTTAGTGACTGAATGAGTAGAGTTATTATATGCTATCAGGGCATATTTGAATTTAGTGTTGATATCATCCTTTTTGAAATCAGGTTGATTATTTATCAAGTTGACGTGTTCTAAAATAGTGGAATGAAATCTCTCAATTATTCCGTTACTTTCCGGGTGATGGGGTGAACAAAAATGGACTTTGATTTTGTGAAGATTTAGGAAATCTTTCACTAGACCGTTGTCAAATTCTGAACCGTTATCGGTGATCAATATTTCGGGTACCGAATGGTGTGAGAAGTATTGCAACAGATTTTCGGCAATTTCTGAAGCTTGGGTGCTAGATAGCATGTATGCCTGAGCGTATTTGCTGAAGGCGTCAATGATTGTCAAAAATTTGTAAGTATTATAAGTTAGAACGTCGATGTGAATAATCTCGAATGGTTTCACCGGCGTGGGAGTAATGTTGTATTTTATTTTCAAGGGTTTTCTGTCATACTTGACGACTTTACAGATTTCACATTGATTAATGAAATTTTGAATAGTTTTCATTTGATTTGGCCAATAGTATTTTTTGGATAGTTTTGAATGGGTTTCGGTCATGCCACGATGATTGGTTTTACCTTCGTGGTAGCCTTTTACAATGTTTATCTGTTCATCGAGGGTTTCGATGTCTATCAAAGTTTTAGTGCATTTCTTGAATTTGAAGGAATCATTGAAATGAAGCTGTACGACATTACTAAATTGTTTGTACATTTTATCGTTTGAAAAGGTGACACTGTAATTGACATTGGGGACAATATATTCTTTTAGGAATTCTTTGATTTCCTCTTCGTGATCCTTTTCTGAAATTTGGACTGTGTATCTGATTTTTGAATTCTCAAATAATCTGATCACTGTCGGGGGTAATTGGTTCATTTTAACTGAAATTAATTCGATTTGGTTTTTTCCAAAATTTATGGGGTCTTCTAAAATCGGAATTTCAGCGACTGGGTTTTCAAAATTGGAGTGCACGGTTACGTCGTCAGGGGGATCGTCAATGGGATCGTCAGGAATATCGGTCCTGTCGTCACCGAGCTCGACAATCATTGACTGACTGTCGATTGGTGGTTTTTTGTTTAAATCTTCCATAAACTCGAAGAAAGGGTTACTTTCTTCGGTTTCTTCGGGAATCTCATTATTCAAAATGTAAATAAAGACGTCCATTTTTGCGCCTTTGAAAACTGATATAATCATTGGGAATACTTCGTCCCAATTTAGTCCATCCAAACCGCATCCTAACTTTGGTATGGCTAAATTTCTGACACTATGTCTCAAGCAAATTTGTTTTAAAGCAATTAAAGAATTTTTTAGGTCTTCGTAAGTGGGCTTGTCATAAAAGTTTTTCTTTGTTATTAAATAGTAGATGTATCTGTCCAATAGTTTCAGGGAAGCCACATCTCCTACTGTTTTATGCTGACTGACAAGTGTTAGGACGTTGCCGAATTTTTCTTTAAAAGTCCTGGCTATGCCAGAATTCATGATTAAGTCTTCTGAGACACAGTGCGCCAGGGAGAAGTCCTCTGGGGCTTCAAATAAATCGGCATTTAATATGTGGACATTGCCGAATTCTGTTTCTGTCAACAGATTTAGGTTGGGAACCCGCGAAAGGGCATCAGCGTTGGAATTCAATTTCTCTTTTTTATAGACTACCTCGTAGTCGTATTCTTCCAGCTTCAGTCGCCAACGCACTAATTTTGAATTAGGCTCTTTGAGTGACATTATCCACTGAAGGGGCTTATGGTCGCTGATGACCTTCAATTTTCGGCCAAATAAGTAATGCCTGAACATTTTGGTTCCATAGACTACGGCAAGTAGCTCCTTTTCTATGATCGAATAATTGATTTCGTGGGCATTAAGGGTTCTTGATGCGTATGCAATTGGTAGGTCTGACCCTATTGGACCTTGGGATAAAACTGCGCCTATTGCGTAGTTGCTTGCATCGCAGGAAAGTAAGAATGGGGATTCAAAATTTGGGTATTGGAGCAATGGCTCATTTGTTAAAAGTGTTTTACATAGGTTAAAACATTTGGAGTAATCTTCGTCCTTGACGTTGATTTAAAACATTTGGAGTAATCTTCGTCCTTGACGTTGATTTCTGTATCTTTCTTTAATCGTGACGTGAGTGGTTTTGTAATTTTTGCAAAGCCTTTGATAAATTTCCGGTAATATCCAACTAGTCCCAAAAATCCCTTTAGTTGTTTTTTGGCTGTTGGAATTGGAAAATTTTCAATTGCCGAAATTTTGTCTGGATTTGGTTAATTACCTTGTGAAGTGACGACATGTCCTAGGTATTGGACCTCTTTTTTGAGAAACTCTGATTTGTCCAGCTGGATTTTCAAATGGGCCCTTCTGAGCCTTTCGGAGACTTCCCGGAGTCTGACAATATGCTCTGGGAGTGAAGTACTGAATATTATTATGTCGTCCAGATAAACAAAGCAGGTTTCATTCTGAATACCTCTCAAAATGTTGTCCATAGCGCGCTGGAACGATGAGGGCGCGTTTTTTAACCCGAAGGGCATGCGTCCAAATTGGTAATGGCCGTTGTCCACGCTAAAAGCAGTTTTTTCGACGTCGCTAGGGTCCATTTCGAGCTGGTGAAAACCACTAGCCAGGTCGATACATGAAAAATATTGACTTCGGCCCAATTTGTCCAATATATCAGAAATATTTGGCAAAGGGTACCGATCATCTACAGTATTTTCATTTAATTTCCTGTAGTCTATGACTAGACGCCATTTTCGTTTATTTGTTGCATCCAATTTTTTTGGAACGACCCAAATTGGTGCATTGAAGGGTGAATTTGAATGTTCAATAATTTCTTGGTCAAGCATGTCTGAAATTTGTTTATTAACTTCCTCCTTATGCACGTAAGGGAAGCGATAACTCTTCGTGTATATGAGTTTATCGTCTTTCAGTTTTATTGTGTGCTTGGCGGAATTTGTGAAAGTCAATTTCTGATCTGGGAGATGAAAAATGTCTTTATATTCCACTAAGAGTTTGGTTATTTCTCTTTTCTCTTCTTCATTCATGTGTTCGGTTCTGACTTTGGACAAGTCGAAGCTAAACTTCTCGCAATCAAAGCTGTTTAGATTTCCGAAATCATCGGTTTCAGATTCCGAGACCTCAATGGCTTCAAAAGCTTGTGATTGGTTGAAAGAAATTTCGCTTTCTGTCGCATTCAAAACGGAACAGATGGTTTCGTAATTCTTAATTTTAACCAAGCTCTCAGGGATTTCTAGATTTGAAAATTTTTGGTATGGCAAAATTCCAATACCATTGGAGATATTTTTAATGTTGAGTTTTACAATTTTCTGTGTACGTGGTTCGATCGTATGAAAATTGTTACACTCGTTCACAATATTTTCGTGATGCAATTTAATTTTTGTTTTGGGAGTCGTGAGCTCCCCCTTGCTCGCGTCAATAACTGCTCCTAATGCTTTGAGGATGTCTCATCCTAGGAGACAGTCGAAATATTGATGAAATTTAAATAAATAGAATTTGACGGTTGTGTCCGATTTAAAAATTTCAGGAGTTTTGATTATCATGCTGAAATTTTCCTGCGTCGTGCCATGGGCGGTTTTTATTTTTAGTGGGTCCTTTTTAATGTTTCTGGGGAAGTGTTTTTCCGCAATTTCGGGGCTTACGAAGCTCTTCGTGGCCCCAGTATCGACTAGACATCGCAAAGTAAAATTTTTATAGGGTATAAGGATATAGGGTAAGGAAGATTTTTCGTGGTCCAATGTCAATAATTCGACGATTGGTGATTCGAGGCTTGTTCCTCTAAAAAATGGTTTCGTCCGTCCTGCACTGTATTTTCGGCAGAGGGCTCGATTACATTCTCTGGAGGATTTCCTTCTTTTATATTGTGGTGAGTTATAAATGGCTTATTTTTATATTTTTGAAAATTGTTATTATTTATCGTTGAGGTTGACATGGGTACCGGTTTGTTTGCTGGTACATAATTTGGGTTTGGTTGAAACGCGTTATATGGTTTTGGATTTTGATATTGTTGCCTTTGCGTTGTCTGATAATTTTGAAATTGTTTATTTGGGTACTGAAATTGGGGATTTTTCCCGAACCTTGGCGGGTATCGTGCTTGATAGGGAGCCGCTGGCACGACGGGGTTTGTTTTTTGATTTACTTGAAAATCATTGGTTAAAATACTTAGCGCTTCTTGAAGCGTCGCCGGATTGCGCGTGGTGATATAGTCACCGACTGGTTTATTTAAATATTTAAGGAACACCCTAAGCCCTAAATCTGTGGCATTTTCTATCAGGTGAACTTTTTTGTCGTTTGGAAAATGATTTGTGCAATAGGCTATTTGTAAATTTAAGTTTTTTTGTATAGCGTTAAAAAATTCAATAGCCGACATACGAGCTTGTCTGAGTTCGCACAACTCCAACGTTAATGACTGCAGGTCGCGCTTATCTGCATAAGTTGCCAACAAAACGGATCTTAAGTCCAGCCAGCAATCTATTGTGTAGGTTGAGATATCGCTTTTCGCTTTACCTGTAACTTTGTTTTTCAAACAATTTAGGATGTATTTGTTCTGAAAATCATCCGGATTTTGATTGTTATAAAAACTTACAATTATATCTTCTGCGAGGCGTAAATAATCGCCTAATAAAGCCTGGTCTCCTGTAAACTCAGGGACCATATTAAGGTAGGCATCTTTAAAAATTTGTGGCACAACATTCGGAGGGTTCCCAAGGGGTACTTGTTGCATTACTTGTTGTACCGTGGGAGCTGCTCCTGTTGCCATATTTGCTAGAATTTCGGCTGTGCGTAATTCTATTTCGTTATTTCTATGAGGGGAACGCGATCTAAACCTTCTGCTTTTGCCTAGTCCTAACAAGCGGAAAGACAAAATAGCGTCTTCGACCTTCGCGTCTAAATTCTCCTCTGAATCTGAATCTGAACCGGAGTTACGGCCGCTTAGAGACATAAAGTGTACTTACAGCGTGATGAGGTATATCGCTGCTGTGGACATCGGTTCGATTTGTAGTCGTGTTGATCTCGGACTTGTTGTTCGGAACTTTGGTGTGGAAGGCCTCAATTATTACGATTGGATCCACACTCGAAAGCTCGTCACTATTTCTTTGTAGGTTGTAGGTTCGTCTGTAGGTTTAAGGCATCAAAATGCTCCGTGTCTTAGCGCGTTTTTTGGAACTTAGACGCACTATTTTAGAACACGTTTTTGACAGAGTGATTCTACCAGTAGTACTGCGCCAATTAAATGTTCGTTCACAAGAATCTTCAAAAAAAATGTTTTTATTCGCAAAAATACAATAATGAATACATGCGAGCTCTAAGCGTGCAATGTCGTAACTGGTGTTCGCTTAGAGCGTTGGAGTCTATATAATGTTAAAAAAACTAAGCTAAGCATAATATATAATAAGCGGTGTAAGCTAAATCCGGAGGAAAACTGGGATATAATTTCCATTTATACATACAGGGTGATTCACCACCAAATGGACATAGCTCAAGGGTAGGTCCAGTTTTTCCGGGCAAACCTGGATCTGGTTTTAAAATTTTCCTAACGCTGTTCGTTTCGGAGCTACAGGGTGATTCATGTATTTCGTAGAATTTTTTGACAAGTCATAACTTTAGAACAACCTAACAGATTGGTTTGGAATTTAGTAGGTTTACTCTTCTATTGATATCTGACACATCGCTCTATCAAAGAGTTTAAAATTTCCAGGGCCGGCCTTGAAAAAAAAAACTCAAATCTTTTTCAAAAAAATCACTCTGTATGCATATTATTCAAAGTTAATTTTCATATTCAGAAACTACATGAAACATGCTATCAATATCGAAAAAAAAAGCTACTTGGCACCATTAAGCTGTCAAAATAAAATTGATAATCCTGATGATTTTTGAGGTTAGGATTTTTTGTAAATTGATATTCTCAAATATTTACAAATTATTGATTATGGCCCCAAATTTCAGCCGTTTCGTCATAAAAATAAGAACGAGATTTTTCTCGTTTTCTCAGTAGTAACAAAAAGTTTTGGCCGAATTCAAAAAAAAATTGTTATGTCCCTCAGCCGCACTTCTATCCCAAATTGAGCTGGAATTGATGAACGTATCAAAAATTTTTCAAAAATTCTGATGAAATTTTTTGTTACTTCTAAGAAAACGAGAAAAATGTCATTTTCATTTATCTGACAAAACAGCTGAAATTCAGGGCCATAATAGACAATTTGCAAATATTTGGAAATATTAATTTAGAAAAAATCCTAACCTCAAAAATTATTGCAATTGTCAAAATTTTCTTGCCAGCTTAATGGTGCCAAGCAATTTTTTTTGCGATATTACTAGCATCTTTGATGTTGTTTCCGAATTTGAGAATGGAATTTGAAAAATATGCATACAGAATTTTTTTTTTTTAAAAAGCTTCGGAGTTTTTTTTACAAGGCCGGCCCTGGGAACTTCAAACTGTTCGATAAGGCGATGAGTCAGATATCAATAGAAGAATCAACCCACAAAATTTCATCTCAATCCATCCGGCCGTTCTGAAGATACGGCTTGTCAAAAAATTCGACAAAATACATGAATCACCCTGTAGCTTTGAAACAAACAGTGTTAGAACAATTTCAAAGTCAGATCCTGGTTCGCCTGGTAAAACTGGACCTACCCTTAGGCTATGTCCATTTGGTGGTGAATCACCCTGTATATACTTAGAACCCATTCGTTTATTTGATATTCTATTTAGTGTTGTTTATATTTATATTGTTATTAATAAACGACACCACCCCGATTCACAACCTAATTGTATTATATTTTCATTAAATTATCTTTTTCATAATCATTATCTTAGTGAGTTGAATCAGTTTCATGAATTTTGAATTTCTCAAGGAAATCCATAATTTGGAGTTTGGACCTGATCAGATTAGGATATTGAGGGTGTGAGGGGAGAATTTTTACCGGAAAAAGGAAACAAAACATACTATAAATTCAGCAAAGTTCACCTGAACCACTTTTTCCATAGTGAACGTCTGGGTCCTTCATGTCGAATTGAGAAATGCGTTCATTTTGAGATATGATTTTCCGTATCAGAACCTATTAAAAACATGAAAAATCCAAATAACCGCGATAATTTCCATCAAAATTATCGATTACCTCGGAGATTATATAGTTTAGGGGTAAATAGTCCTCAGTAAAAATGGAAAAAGGAGAAAAATACCTATCGAATGGTGAGATAAAAATAGGAGGCATTTTGTTTGAAAAAATGACTTATGGTCGGATTCATGGCATTTCGAAATGTGCGAAATTCGAAAAATTTTTACAACCAAACCTGAAGTTTTTTGTCATCACGTTATTCAACTTAAATTCGACGACCGTAATGCCAAATTGCATCCATTGATTTCAAAAAACGAGGCTTCTACGGTTTTTCAAAATGAACCTTGAGAACAAAAAATTTCAATTTTCAATTTTCTGTTGGTAGCACTGCTACAAATTGAGAAAATCAGAAACACACTTATAATAGAGCTTGGAAACCTAAACAAGGAAATGAGATTGAAAATGGGGCATTTCGTTTGAAAAAAAACTTTGTTTTGTCACAGCGCAAAAATTGAAAACCCTGTATAGTTGTAAATAATTTCACGAGGTGGAACTTTTCTAATAAATTTTTTTATGTATCACACCTTTTTCTCTGTTTCGCAAAGTAAGTGCGCTAGGAGAGCCCAACGCACTGTTGCAGGATCCTGTATCTTCCAATTATTTTATTCTCGATACAAAGTCTTGTCTCTCATATAGAACTCTCTCTTCTAGAACAAAAAAAGCATCGAATTCGAAAAAAGGTGGGGAAAATTAAATTATTGATGAGGCAGAATATAGTTCTCGATTCCAAACGGCCTAGCCTCACCGGAAATGTTGTTTCCAAAGAATAGGTACCTGGAGAAACTTCACCATACTTAGCATATTCCATAGGGCTCAATTCACTGACAAAACTTGGATTCAACTCAGAACCTCTTCAGCAACAAGAATAAGAACAAATTCTGCTAGACAATTTTGAGTATCTAGCACTCATTGTGTGCTATAGATGCACAAAAATGGGACGATTGACACAAGCATCGTTACGCGGAACCGTCTTTCATTCACAATGTAGGTTTTGGGCATAATAATTGTTGTTTACCTGGCCAGTGCAGTGGTTCGGAAGGTTGCACTCATACTATTCATCGTAACGGTACCGTAAGGTGATCGTTCCCCTTCACTTGATATACAGAGTGTCCCAAAACCATCCAAAGCCGTTCGGGAGACATATTGAATCTGTGCTCCATAATTTTTCTCTGATATCTTTCTCTTGAGTTTTTAGTTTACGATTTTTGTCTAAATTATACCTATACAAGAGCTGAAGATTCAATAAGGAGCTCATTTTTCCCGTCAACTCGAACAATATAGCTACAGCCTTATCAGATAACAAAAATAGAAGAAGGTAGAGCTCCACCTTTCGACTTTTCTCTACCCACAAAAAAATTCCACCACTTTTCTTTGAGACATTTGAACAATTTCTCCAACTGATCTGAGCTTTTGGACGATATTTTCAGGACACTCTCTGTATATGCATGTTCCACACTTGTCTGTGGCCTGCTCTGCCATATGCTATCTTTGCATATACTGTGACAAATATGCATTTGCAATATTTCAAGAAAACAATTGGCAAAACTCAGATTGTTACAAAAAACTCAGTCTGTGAAGAAAAGATATTACACCACAATTGAACTGTTCTGAAATTATTTATTCAATCAAATGTAAAAACTGTGATTCAGTCTACATTGGACAAACAAAGCAATATTTAGAAATGCGATTGAAACAACATCAATATAGTTGCCATCCTATCAACAATAAAAAGAGTGAAATTACAGCCTTGGCTAGACATCATTCTGAAATAATACACGAATTTGACTTTATTAACCCAAAAATCTTATGTAAAGAAAGCCATCTTTTCAGAAGAAATCTTTTGGAAATGATGCACATAAAAAATAATAACAATACTGTAAATTACAGAAGTGATGTCATGAGTTTGAGTGTAATTTATGGTAATTTACTTGGAATGTGGGGAGGTGGTGTATGATGATGATTGTTCGGGAGTGTTGGTTCTTTAATTGTTAATTTTTATGACTTTTTGGTTTTCAACTTCAAATTCTTGATATATTTGTTCCTTTTTTATACACTGAGTCTTATATTTTCACAATTCCTGTAAGTTCTCGAATTTTATGATGTATTCTTAGTTATTTATTGTATTATTTTCAGTTACTCGCCTTGAGAAAGACCTCGCCACGAGGTTGAAACGTTGGCAATCTATTAAAAGAAACAAATTTATAAAAAACCGTCTGTCTTTCCCATGATATCATAGAATTGAAGTTTTATTGACTTATAGTAAAGATTCTGTATCAAACCCGTCAAAATTTAGGGGTCGTTGAAAGAAAATCAGCCAATCGTAACACCGATTTCTGATTGTTCCTAGGTGACCGGCGCCTTCAAACGTTTTAAGGGGTGTTCAAATTTCACAGAATTGCCACTTATATGTCTTATATCAGAGGATTTGCGGTTACCTATTTTTTTTTCTAAACTGACGGGCAGTTTGTTGCGTGCCCAGCTGCAAAAACCGTACGAAAAAAGCACTGCAGCTTCATTCCATGTGTGTTCCTATGAAACATCATCTTTTAGGCAACCAGTTATACACTGAAAACGGCTTTTGCGTTCTTTTCGAAAAAATACTAGCAAAATTCATTCTTTTGTCAGCAATGAACCTGAGCAACATTATTTCGCACAATCTAGCATGAAAATCAGAAGTTTTTTGTCATCCATTTCCCTTTGATAAATCGATGGCTAAAAATCTGCAGGTTTTAACTTTCCCTAGCTCACGCAGACGCATGAGTTCCATCTCATAGCTTTGCGAACCTACAGTGCATGACATGCTGCTGAATATCGCATATTGATTGAGGGGGCTTCCACGAGTTCACCTTTTTGGCTCGTTTCATTTTCATCACTCCACTTCCTTTTTTGCTGTCGTTCTGTGAGCATCGTCGTTACACGTGCAAATCTTAAAAAAAATTAAAAAACTGTGGGTGATCAATGGACAATGGCCGAAAGGAAACGGGATGAGGAACTGGTGAGTGTTTGTTTTATATTTTATCATTCATATCCCCGCTTGAGGCTGTAAGTGTTATACATATACAATACAATACAAATCCAAATACAAAAGCTTTATTGTTTCTTTGATACAAGAAAAGGTATCATAAACAAGAGCGAGTGTTATATACAAGAATATTTTGGTCTGTGTGGGAAAAAACGGTTTTTTCTGACTTCCGCTCTTACTGGAACAATTGAGCTCATTGTTATTTGACACCATTTTGGTAGATTGTTCAAGAAATCATGTGGCGTGATACAGCTATAAGATGAAAAGTCTTATATCATATCATTTATATTATATGTGAGCGAAACGCCCTTATAAGATTTGAGCACGTCTAAATTCACACACTCGCGCGAATGCGCGTTTTTTAAACATCCCACTTGTTTATGATGCATAGGGAGCGGATTTATATGCGGTGAAAAAACTCAAGCAATGCAGCTTATATGCGCTTGAAAAGTATCAAAATATGCGGTGAAAATGTTCAAATAAAGCAATATATGCGGGTAAATAAGTGATATAAGCTGCAAAAGAAGCAAAAATTTTGACATTCACATGTAAAACCAACCAACCAACTTTGACCATCCAAGTAAAAAAAAAATCCACAAAAATTCCCAATTATTTTTTTCTTGAAATGGAAAAAATCGTGATTTTTCAGCACATGTGGATAAAATGGCCAAAATTTAGACTTAATTCCCAGTTATATGTGAAAATATGGACTAAATATGCGGCCATCAATTTGTATGCGGTAAAAACTCGAAATAATAAATTATATGCGACATAAAACTTGGTATTTGAGTTCCTTTCAAATGGAAACGTCAAGCTGCAAGTCGACAGTTGCATCCAACTTAGCGAATATATCATGTAGAAAATTTTAAATCCGCTCTCTAATGATGACTCACTTTTTCAACTTCTCAAAACTTAAAATAATCTGCTTTCCTACTCTACTCACAAATTATGTTTCAGGAGCAAACTATCAATTATTTTGATTATGTACCTGATGAAATCTTATACGAAATAGCCGCAATTCTCTCCAAATTCGACTTGATTACATTGGCAAAAGTCAGTCAAAGATTCCAGAGGGTGTGCGGTGACAAACGGCTCTGGGAAAGACTCACTTTGATTAAACAAGAAATCACCTTTTCCCAAATGGAAAGCCTTATGACGAGTTCATTCCCAATTGAACAATTAAGTTTATATTGGAGCTTTGTGAGTATTTTTTCATTCCTGTCAGATTGTATTATATCTTTATCTCCTATTTTTTCGGGTATTGATCAAAAAATTTGTATTCGCGATATCTTGTGAAAAAAATGCCTCACCTACATGTAGCATCATGTTCTTTTTATATTTGTACCAGATTTCTGATATTCCATACCAACAAGGGGTAAAATCATACAGTTCCTACATGACGCTCAGAAAGCTCGATTTGACGCGATTTGGTAGGAGGTCAGGGCGGTACTGCAACGAATCATTGTACATACTGGAGAGATGTAAAACGGAAGAACTGATCCTGGAAACGCCCAGTCAGCGACCCACTTCTGGATTGATAAGAGCAATCTCCAAACATGAAAACCTAAAAGTGCTGTCCATAGGATGGACGATCTTAGATCGTGTCAGCGTCGATGACATCCAAGAGCTCTTCAACGGCTGCAATCGTTTGAGAGAACTGAATTTGAATGTATGCACTCTATCCTTACAATTGCTACATGCCATCTGCGATCACATACCTGAAACCGTAGAGAAACTGATGCTGCTGGGAGTTCACTTCCTAGGTTCATTCAATCAACTCCTACGTGATCGCTCCCTTGCAATGCTGGTGGAATTGCACAGGGTTCTCTTCAATCGCGCCAGAAATTTGAAATACTTTGGGACATCATTCCTATACGTGAGAATGCCAGAGATCATGAACCAGATAATCCAACATCAAAGTTTGGAAACTATATGTTTTCGCCATCCCGTGCTTCGAGAACCAGATTTTGTTAGGTGAGTTCCAATTATTGCAAAATGCCTGAATTTTTTTTTTCACATTATTTTCAATTAGTGTTGTAGAAAAAATGGCACCAAGACTGAAAAATATCGACATCCTTTGGCCGGACTGGGCGACTAAAGAAAAACGTTGTTCAGCTCTAGCCCAACTAAAGAATCTCAGAGAAGCCTCACTTGGTTTCGACGTGGAATTCCGCGTGATTAAAATGGGCTCAAATTGAAGAAGACTACTTCGAAATTTGGCCTCGTTAAAAATGAGGGTGTCTCGAGAGAGAACTGCCCGATTTTTGAATATTTTGGACGTTTGATGGAGTAGTTGTTCAACTACAAGGTATACTATTTCAGATCACTCATTGTCGACTCAATGTACAACACTGTACAGGGTAACAATGAAACGAGTGCAAAATAAACCTGTCCTCAGGAAGATTTCGTGTTGTGAAGACAAATGTTTCAATTTATGAATTCCAAATGTCAGTAGAACCGCTGGCAGAGACTGCATGAAATGAGCCAGAAATCACAACAGATCCAAAAACTCTCAAAAAAGAAAAGAAAAACTAAACAAGATCTGAAGTCCTAAATGATTCTGAGATGTTGATCTACGCTTTCCAAAAATATGAACGAGAATATTCTGCGACTTTTTTTTATCAAAACATGACCGTCCTGAAATCGAGTCATCTCGGCACTCTTTCCATTGTCACTCTGTATATCGTAAATGATGCCGGAAAATAGGTGATCTAGGATGGAAACTTGGAGTTGGATCATTACCTATTCTATCAAGTACTGCAGAAATTTTTGAAATTTGTCAATTTTTTTTTGAATGTCTTCTCAATTTTTTCCAAGGGCAGATTGTGGAGTAATACATTACTATTTTCATCCACTCTACATAATACATTGGCTAACATATACCTTGAGTTAGTGTCTTTTGGGAACCATACCCATCTGTAATTTTTTCCATAATAAAGTTTTTAAAATATCACGTCTTGAGTCTGATTTGGTATTCATTTATAGAATTCTCAATTATTACGAGCGCATTTTCCCACAACAATGATCCCAAATCAAGTTTTCCAGCAGCGATAAATGCAAAAGTATCTCCACCCCCTGTGATAAAGCGTCTAGGCAACGCAAGATAAATAGGTAGCAAGCGCACTCGTCCCGCGGTATATAGAAGGTCCCAACGGTGACCAAGAGAGGGCGCCGTGCGGCCAAGCCACCGCACCGCGTCCAACAACCCAACGTAAATAAAGTTGTGGCGTACGGCCACATCATCCAATTCCACTGGATCGCATGTACGCATGTCTTTGTAAAGACGTTGTACAGAGAATGCATCAGTCATAAAAAGACACGCAGTTTGTGCCAGTCGCAATCGGCAAGGCGAACATCTAGGGAGGGTACATGAACGGTGCTTGATGAATTAACTGGCCGCGGCCGACCAATTCGTACACCAAGTGCCAAGCTAGTTTGTTTGAACCAAGCCGACGACGGCCAACTGACGCGGTGATGCCGGGATCGCACTTCTCGCCACTTTGCATTGAGATGCAATAGTGTCCTGCGGGTCACCTTTGTGGGGGATTAGCGGTGTCGAAGCCGTGGATGACAACCTGACCGTTGTCCTGAGCTTCTGATACTGCGACATCAACCGAAAGGGGGCGACTGTGTGGATGCCCCTCCGTGTTAATACCGCGTCCTGCGGGTCGTCTTCGTGGCGCTCTCTCTGGTGTCCTGTCTACGGATAACACGGTTGTCTGGGACGTGGGTACCGGACGAGTGACCTGAAGGGGGCTGCTGTGTGGATTGCTCTTGTAGGCTTACTCCACCTTACACTGTTGCGGGGTGGAGCGGATACGAAGAGTACCCTAGACTGTTGCGGGGTCGGAACCCATCGGTGCTTCACACCAAACGAGTAGCGCATTGCACTGAAGTTGGATAATTGACTGACGGTAGTCGTGTTGTTGTGGTAGATTCCCACAGGGTGGATAGGTGCGGTCACATTTCTCTCTAAGTAACGTTGTAAACTGTAAATATAATTGTTGTCTTTTTGATACTTGTTTGAGATATTGTTGTGTGTTCAATATACTAAAGTAAAACCCGAATCTTGTTTAAATTCCTTGCGGTAAAGTAAGGTGGCGCCCGAGCAAACCCCCTAGAGAGAAACGCATCGATTCATGTGGGAAGAGTAAGAACCCGCGAATTTAGTCGAGTTAAAAGAAGAGAGAAGAAACCCCAGTCTTCATTCCCCCCGTTACAAACTGGCGCCCGAGCAGGGACCAGTTAAAAGAGGAGAAACTCTTTTCATTCCCCCCCCCGTTACACCCCTACCCCAGCTCACTTGCAACCATGAGATGAAAAATGATTGCTTGAATTTAGTGTCCATATCACATAACCCTAACTTCATATGAGTAAGTTGAATTTTTAAGCTCACAATAAAAATAAGTTGAACCGAAACCCAAGCTGAAACCAACGGCAAGCTAGTGAAAAGCTGTTGCTCACGTCATCGTGATGTATTGACGGCATTTTAGTGGCATGCCGTTCAACGGAATTTCAAGTGCAGCGTTAAACGCCCGTTGCTCACGTCATATGATGACGTCATATGGATCGACGGCATTTATGTAGCATGCCATTGAACGGTATTTCAAGTACCTACAGCGTACAATCAAATTCCAAATGGCATTACCTATTTTGTAATACATCGAATTGAAGTCGATAAAATTCTCTCTCTATCAAATGTATTTTAAAAAATTCAAAACCCATCCCCCAGTCTTTCCAAAGTAGGGTAGGGTGAGGACAAAGGCGTTGAAGATAAATATGTGGCAATACGTGTTACAGATGTCATTTTCAAAATAAGAATCGACTTGTCTCCAGGGTGCAAAAAAATCGTGATTCAAATAAAAAAATCTGAAAAATTGTATTGCCTTATTTAAATCGGATTTTTTTTATTCAAATCGGATTTGTTCTATTTCAATCAGATTTTTTTGATTTGAATCAGATTTTTTCGGTTTCAAATTGTTTGCCAATTCAAAAAATCTGTGATAATTGAGGCTGAAATACAGTAAAAATATCGATACTCTTCCGGTGTCCAGATTCTTTGTTTCTTCTATGAATATTTGAACTTTTCTTTTTTTTCCAGAGAAGCTGAAACTCTAGGAACTCAAAACAAGTGTAATTCAATGCCAATCGTTACCAATACAGTATTGGACAATATGCAATAATTTGCAATAGGTATTTGTCAGAACGACAGGTGTCCTCACGTCTTGAGGATGATCCGTCGTTGATCGAGGGGGGGGGAAGGGGAAGAAGGGGAAGGGGGGCGTATATACCACCAGAATCGGCCCACCCCCCGTAGGTCAATTCTGGTGGTATATAATGTCGGAGACAAATCAACTTGATTTGAATCTTTGCACCCTGCTTGTCTCTGCTAGGGAATCGAATCGATTCTCCAAAATCAGAAGTTACTAGGAAGAGAACTTCCCTATAATTAACATGAGAAAGAATTCTGGGAGTAGTCTATCAAAAATGTATCAATATGCTTCTCAGAATGAGAATTTTGATACCTTAATTTGATTTATCGCAAAAGAGGTGGTCTTTGGAATTTTAAAGTGGGACAGAGTGGAGGCGAAGAGGTTGAAGATGGAAAGTGACTCATACATGTCCTGAATGTCCGAGTGAAATAAATGTCCCACTCAAAATAAAAATCGACCTGTATCAGCGTTATCCTGGGAAAAAATTGATGCAAAAAATCTGAGGTTGGAAGTTTGAGAATTACACCCTGTATATTCCGTGACGGATTAATCAATAGGCTGAGTAGGCTGCAGCCTAGGGCGCCCCGATAAAAGGAGGCACCGACCGAGGCGAAAAATGAAAAAAAGCATGAATTCACGGAACTTTTTGTAGTTCCATGTTCCATATTGTTGCAATAATTTTAGGCCAGCCAAAATAGTTGGAAAGGTACTTTCCGGCATCCGCTCCCAAGTTAAGAAATGCTATGGAAAAAATGAATCGAAATACTGGCAACTAATGAAGTAATGAATATTGAATAAAATATTCAATTGAATCTCGTTATAGGGTAGCTACATACGCACCTTTGCTCATAAAAAAAACCGGTAACTGTACTCGAAAGTTAACCGTTGAAAAGGTGGAAGGTCTTTGCCCCACGGCGCCGGCGTAAGACACCGGGAAAAAGGCTGTATTTTCGTTTATAGCCAAGCGACGAAACGAATGAATGTCACTCACCATCATTGAAATAACATAAAATGACTTTTTTTCCAAGGAGACAGACCTATACCAATATATGTATACCTAGAAATGGAAATCACCTGACTACAGGCTGGAAAGGTCTATTCAGTCACTAGTGGTCACTAGTGTTTCCCACTCCACATACCCACTTACAGTGTGCCACTCTATGATTGTATTAGTTTTGTTCTGTTTTCAAATAGCCTTTTTTTTATTCAATATTTGAAAATTGTCCAGATTCAACATTTGTTGGTCAAAACTCTCAAACTTACGGAAACGCCTCAAAATCAGCTGGCGTTCACAGGAAAAATAATGAAAAAAATGCCATTATAATTTAGGGGTAGGTTTCAGGGGTGTAAATTAAAATAATCGAATAAAATTGTGAAACTTTGGATTCGAGTAGATTACTAACCCTAAAATCGATCAAAAATAGTCAAAAAAATGTGGAAATTGGAATATGCAGGTAAAATTGTGAAACTCTGGATTTGAATAGAACTTTATTTCCCAATTTGAGGAAAAATTATGGAAAAATTCTTCTGATACATAGGGGTGGATTTCTGGGGGTGGAAATTGAATGTAAACTCAAGTTATTGAATGTAACTCGAAAAATGACATTTTCCCACACAGTCCCTTGTATCGTCAGTGGAAATAAATCATATTTGACAATTAAAAAAAATTGAGAAGGGATTGGGGTGGTTCAAAAGATTTCAAAATATATTCGACAGAGAGAGAATTTGATCACCTTTAAATTGATGTATCACAACACAGGTAAAGCTATTTGAAAGTCTCAAGTAGGGTAGGGTGGGGGCGGAGGGGTTAAAGATGATAATCGGACAATGTGTGTCCTGGATGTCCCCCTCAAATTAAAAATCGACCTGCTTCGGCTTATTCCTGGGAAAAAAAAAGACAGCGAGGAGTTTGGGGTGGGTCCTTCTCAAAAAATCACCATGTATGCAACTCGACCCCTAATCCTGTTCGAAATCCTTGAAAGGGTAGTCACCCTGCCTAGAGGTGTGGAGCAGAAGGATTGATAAGACGCTAGTTATGTCTTTCTCGGAAAGAAAATCAACTTTCAGCAGTTCAGCTTTTTCTCAAAAAAAATTGTGCAGTGAGAAACTGGAGGTGCGTTTCTTGCAAAAACAAGAAAACACTCTGTACAGTAATACCTATATGATACACACAACGATAATACACGTATGCGTAATGTGGTTCTGGATTTTTGAGTGAGATTTCAGGTAGGTGAATTGTTAATCAATCGAATATAATACCGGGTGATCATTTGGAAATTATCCACCCAAACAACTCCCGATTTTCAGTGAATATTTCTTCGAGCAGGTCGATATTTATATCAATTGGGACATCTAAAACATACATTGACGATTTTTTTCTAAAACCTCTTCGCCGCCACCAACACCAACTTGAAAGTTTCGAATGACACTATCCATTTTGGGATTCATACATCAGTTTGAAAGATGAGAAATAGAGTATTATTATACTTTCAAAGAAATATTTTTTTTGACGGAATCGGAAACTATATTGATAAATAGCTGACCCGTATTCTTTCATTTTGCCATAGATCGTATCGTTTGGCCGCAATGAAAAAACGAAATTCCTACATTCTGCCTATTTCTGACGTCATTTACACAGGCAGTATAAGCAGTAGCTGTAGTATAGGCGGTGACTCGCTGTGACGTCAGAACTAGTTGATGTTATTTATGTATTGCGCCCAAACGATACGAATTTTGGCTGAATAAAAAAACACGGGTCAATTATTTTTCAATGTAGTTTCCATTTCAATCGAAAATTTTTTTTAGCATAATACTCCATTCCCTTGCTGGAAACAATATTCACGTGTTTGTTGTGTTGATACATAAGCTATAAAGACCTTTATATAAGCCGTATATGGATTTTACAGTTTATGTACCTGATTTGACACTTGTCAAAATAACCTCAAAAACTACAACATTTTCACAATTTGCACTGGAACAAACACGTAAAATGTTGTACAACACTCGTGGCTTGTTACACAAAATATTTTCCGACACTCAGCCTCTTACAGAATTCGGGCTGCGCCCTGGCTCTGAAAATTTCGGCTTCGTGTCTGAAAACCCCTTATGTAACAGCCAACTCGTATCGTAAACTACAATTTGTATTTTTTTAGACTCCACACTCCTCTTCCCAAAAATTCTTCTAGTGTCCAATTTTATATTTTTGAGTCCTTTGTTTACTTCAATGTAGTCAACGTGATCTGCATAGCATCAAAGAGAGTGAATTTTGTAGTGATAAAAGTGTTATCTGAATAAATTACCCTGTATCAACTTCGAAACTCAGAATTGCATCATCTATTTTGTGATCATCGACTTAAAGGGAAATAAACTCTTTCTAAAAAAATATTCTCAGAATTTACAATTTCTCCCCAAATAAATTGCCTGATTTTTTTTCAACCTTCGAGAAAGTCAGCTGGCCAATATTTCGATTTTTGACTAGGTGTCTTTTATTTTACCGGGTGTTTATAAACGTCTGTGATCGCGGCAGGCTTTGGTCAGGCCAAAAGTCGCAGTGAAAGGCACGATTCAAAAGAGTGATAGGAGATTCCAAAGGCGATATGATAACAAACGTTTATAAACACCTGGTATTTTCCTCCATATTAGAGCTACCGCGTCAAGTTAGGTATTATTTCCGACTAATCTCCACATTCTGAATCCAATGATGACCTCAAAATTACAATAAAAACAAGTTTGGACAAGTTACTTGGAAAAATATTCTTTGGAATTTTTCAGTTTAATTTTTTTCAATTGGTGGAGGCATTTGTACTCAGAGCTATTTTATACGTCACTACTTTGGAGTGTATTTAACATTATTAAAAGCATGTACCCAATACCTGCGTATTTTGTTTTTGGAAGCTGAAAAAAAACAAAATTGGAAAATAGTTTTGGATGCCTCCGACAATAATTACTGAAAAAATCAAATTAAATATAATAAAACACGGTTTTCAGGCTAACTTGTTCAAACTTGTTTTTATTCCAATTTTGAGGTTATCATTAGATTTTGAATGTAGAAATTAGTCGAAAATGATACCCTACTTGACGGTATAGCATTAATATGGGAAAAAAGAAAATTTCACAAACCTCTAGTTAAAACCCCCACGTTATGCAATAATACATTTTTTGTGAAGAATGGCACCTTTAGGCTTTGACACATAGAAAAATTTGAGAAAACTGTTCATTTGAGTCGGTATAAGTAATAGGTTCTAAGTTATTCTAACCCTGATGCATTTTAAATAGCAATTTTAGCTTTCCTGCCCTGAATAACACAAAACTCTCCAGTACGATTTCTGTCGTTTTTGAATAAGTTATAAGGCAGACAATTCTGGACACATCCTGACATTTTCAGATTTCCATGATTTATTTTCAGGTAGGAACTGATCTTTCATGTACTATAAGCAAAAACTATGCAAAGTGACACCGCCATTTTTGATTCGCCATTTTGAAGACTCTCCGCCATTTTAATTTTTCTTAATTTTTGATATGTTGCTTGTAGGACTTCAAAGGATTTCATAGCGAAAGAATTATTTCTGTTGCAATTAGTTTGAGGTTTACCCCTTTTTTTACGTAGGTTTACTGGACTATATATAGGGTCACGTTGACAACAGTGGAAGAGCTCATGGGGTGAAAAATGATCAATTGGACACAAATTATTTGAGGAAAAAGTGCAGTGGGGTTGAAAACTTCGAAAATATATTTTTCTAGGAGCAAAATTTATCTCTTTTCAATTTGTCGTATCGCAACGTAGCGGGTGTCATTCAAAATTTTCAGGTGTAGGTGGGTGGGGGCGAAAGGGGTCATGAATAAAAATTTGTCAATGCACATGTTTTAGATATCCCCTCAATATAAAAATTCACCTGTTTCTGCTAGATAAAATATTTATTAGAAATCAAAAGTTATTACGCGTGGAGAGTTTCCAAGTGCTCACTCGGTATATGTGAATAATAATAGCTTTACGACACATACAGCAATAATACAGGTATGGTTATTATTTTCTCCATTCTCGGGTAAATTTCAAGTTAGATAAATGAAATCTCTATACTACATACATAATCTGACAGCCAGCCATAAACTAGGTACTTGATGGACTGCATGCAGGTAACAGCCTCTTTTATTATTCTACGAACTGATCCCCATGTTCCACACACGTTTGTGGCCTGCTCTGCCCTATGTTTTCTTTGTGCATACCTACCGTGACAAATATGCATTTCATGAAAACAATTGATTGAGAGGCCTCTTACAAGTTAACTTTCTGGGTTCGTTCCTTCATCACTTCACTTCCTTTTTTGCTATCGTTTTGTGAGCATCGTCGTTGCACTTGCAGATCTGTAAAAAATAAATTAGAATCATACTGTGAGTATTCAATTAACAATGCCGAAAAGGAATCGGGACAAAGAACTGGTAAGTGTTTATTTTATATTCGATCTCCAATTCATATCTACGCTTGAGGCTGTCAGTGTTATACAGGGTGTCTCTCGAAGTAACCGACATAGTTCAAGGGAAGATGTACTTTCTTGAGGCGAATCAGAATCTGTTTTTGACATTTTCCTGACGTCCCCCGTTTTTGATATACAGGGTGGTCCATTCTAGCGTAATTATCCCATAGCGGTCTTACCGGTTCAAGAAAGAGAAAAAGATGTGAGAAAGAAGCTATATGGTTTGATGAAACCTTAAATTTGAAATTATTTTCAGCTATACAGGATGTCCCATTTTGACGAGATCAAGGAAACGTCTTTTTTTTTTGACAGTTCACTTGGAAAATTCGTAGCGGCCTTGCTTTTCAAAGCTAAGAGATAAAGCTTGACATGGTGATAGTCGAGTCAAAGGCCAATATCTCAGTGTCAAAAAACCTCAAACTTCATAATTTCCAAAGTATCATAACTCTTTTTTTTTCAAATGGCATGCCCCTAATTTTATAACGTTATCTGATAGCTTTTTTTATCCTATTTCAATTTTTCTATGGGTACCCTACCCTTGAACTTCATTTTTCTTGATATAATCAGAAATTTTCACAAAATTTGCTATTTTATTTTGTTTTTTCCAAAAATTGAGTTGGCCGTGATGAATGACAGACAAGCCAAACAGTACGCAACTCTCACTTAGTCAGTCCTTATATTGTCGAACAAAGAAAAATGACTTTACGCAAGAGGAAATAAGTGATATGATATTCTGGTAATAATCCAGATATCCAGGATCCCACTTTGTTATCTTTTTGCGTTGAAGCCATTTTTTCTGTTCGACAGTATCTAGACTGACTAACTGACAGCTGCGTACTATTTGGCTGACCATGTCATCCATCACAACCAACTCAATTTTTGAAAAAAAAAAGAAGAGAAATTGCAAATTTTATGAAAATTTCTGATTATCTGAAAAAAATGAAGTTCAAGAGTAGGGTACCCCTAGTAAAAATGAAAGTGGATAGAAAAAGCTATTTGATAGCTTATGAAATTGGGGGCATGCTATTTGAAAAAAAAGAGTTATGATACTTTTGAAATGATGAAGTTTAGAGTATTTTGTGTACGCCTTGTATCAAGAAATTCCAATTTTTTGACATTGAGATATTGGTCTTTGACGTGACTATCACCATGTCAAGTTTCATCCCTTAGTTTTGAAAATCAAGGCCACTACGATTTTTCTAATAAAACTGTGGAAATGCATTTTTGTTTTTAGTTTTTAATTTTTAGCTGGTAGCACTGCTGCACAATTGGAAAAAAAAATACAGGCATCAGACAGCTGAAAAAGCTGAACCTGAAAATGCTGAACCTGAAAATGCGAAAAAATAGAGGATGTTCTTTCCTTGAAAAAAATTGACGTTTTGTCAATTCCGCCAAAATGGGACACCTGTATAGCTGAAAATAATTCCACGTTATAGGTCTCACCAAACCGAATAACTTTTTCGCCACATCTTTTTCTCTATCCTGAACGGTAAGACCGCTATGGGATAATCACGCTAGGATGGACCTGCCTGTATGTACAGGTTGTTCACGATAAAATCCTCCCCCCTCCCTCCAGGAGATTCCCCTTTAAGATATTTTGAAAAACTAAAAACTGTTTCCCAACGATTTTTCCCAGGAATCTTGAATAAATCGTCCAAAAGTTTTCAGTTGGTACCTCATACAAGGTGTGACATGTAACTTTTTTATTTCAAATGCAACACCCTATATTTTATTACGTCATCTGATAAAGCCTTTCTTTCTGATTACAAAGATATATAGTATTTATGATTTATTTTGACAAAGAAGCTGTCGAAAAAAAAAAGGTAGTCAAATAAATTAAAGAATTGAAATTACGCGACACCCTGTATCAGGAACACATTAGACCATTTATTCATGCAGAGTTGAATTCTGCTAACAAAATGCTGCAAGAATGACTTTTTTTTTAGTGAACTGTGAAAACCAAAGCCATCTTGCCGCAAAACAAAATTATTTGACTACCTATTTTATTATTTTTCCGGCAACTTACTTGTCAAAATAAATTATCAGTGTCATATATATTTGTAATTAGAAGAAAAGGCTCCACCAAATAACTGAATAAAATATAGGGTGTTGTATTTGAAATGAAAAAGTTACATATCACACCCTATATACGGTACCAATTAGAAACTTTTAGAGGGTCGATTTAAGGTTCCTGGGAAAAATCGTAAAGAAAAAGTTTTTAGTTCTTCAAAATATCTTGAAGGGGAATCTACTGGAGGGAGGTGAATTTTATCGTGAACACCCTGTGCATACAAGGTGATTTATTCGTTCAACTAAAAAGTTTGATTGGCCATATTTCAAGAATAGATCAACAGAATCGATTGAAATTTTGCAAGTGTATTCTAAAACCAAGGGCCTTTATAGCGCTTTATCCATTTTTGAAATGGATACAGGACCGTACCCAATATTTAGTTTTTTATGTTCTTGTCGAAAAAGTCATCCTGTATAGATTTTTCCAAAATCTGATGTCATATTCGAAAGCTACATGAAAATTGCTACAAAATAGATCCCTTAATTGTTTGGCACTAACTCAGCCGATAAAAAAAAATTACCACAAATTTTTCAGGAATATTTTTAAAATATTCAGTATGTTCCAGAAACAAAATGTGAATTATTTCAATCACGTACCAGACGAGATCTTGTACGAAATAGTCGCAGTTCTTCCAAAATTCGACTTGTTCACGTTGGCAAAGGTCAGCCGAAGTTTCCAGAGGGTGTGCAATGACAAACAACTGTGGAAGAAGCTTTCTTTGACTGGACAAGAGATCACCTACTCCAAAATGGAAATGCTGATCACGAGTGGACTTCCGATTGAACAATTGGATTTGTCTTGGAGTTATGTGAGTATTTGTCTCTGCCGAGATCTGCATCTATATTTTTTTTATTTCTTCAAGTATCGATCCAGACATTTATATCCAAAATATCTTGAAAAAAATTGCTTACCTGGATTAATGGTGCGATTCTCTGAAAAATCACATTCCACGAAGGCTCTGTTACGCTGTCTCTACCTAAGCAACAGCCAATGGTCGACACAAATTTTCACATAACAGAGCGTTTATGGAATGTTATTTTTCAAAACTTTTTATATTTGTACCAGATTCCGGATATCCCAAATGACCGATGGGCTACATCTTCTAATTTCCACATGACGATCAAGAAGCTCGACCTAACGGGATTTGGAAGGAAGGGGAAGTTGTACTGCAACCAAGTGTTGTACATACTGGAGAGATGTAGAACGAAAGAATTGATACTGAAACACTTGCCCGACCAGCAACGCAATTCTAGATTGATGAAGGCAATCTCCAAAAATGAAAACCTGGAAGTGTTGTCCATAGGATGGACGACCCTGGACGGCTTCAGCGTCGATGACATTCAAGAGCTCTTCAACGGCTGCAATCGTTTGAGAGAATTGAATTTGACTGTATGCGTACTATCCTCAGATTTGCTATGTACCATCTGCTATCACATACCTGAAACAGTAGAAAAACTGGTGCTGCTGGGAGCTCACTTCCTAGAAATATTGTATCCACTCCATGGTGGCTCCCTTGCAATGATAGTGGAATCACACAGCGTTCTCTTAAATCGCGCCAGAAATTTGAGGTACCTTGGTACACAATTTCAGTACTTAAGAATGCCAACAATCATGAACCAGATGATTCAACATCAAAGTTTGGAAACTATATGTTTACTCCATACCGCACTGCAAGAACCGGATCTTGTCAGGTGAGTTTCAAATGCCAAATGCCTGAATTTTTTGCTAGTTTTTTTTTACACGATTTTTAATCAGTTTTTTAGAAAAAATGTCACCAAAATTGAAAAGGATCGACATTCTTTGGCCGGACGGGATGACTGAAAGAAAACGTTCTTCAGCTTCAGCCCAACTAGAGAATCTCAGAGAAGCATTGATCGGTTTCGACGTGGAGGTCCGCGGGATTGAAATGCCAAATTGGGGAGACCAGTCCTGGATTTGGCCTCGTCTAAAATGACGATATATCGAGAAAGAATTGCTTGATTCTTTAAACTTCTATAATGTTCGATAGAGTAGTCTTCTAGCTACAAGGTACTGAATATTTTAGATCACTTGACTGTCGACCTGATGGACAATGTAGGTACAGGGTAACAATGAAAGGAATTGGAAAATGACTTGTCCTCAGTAAGGTTTCGTGCTGAGAGAACTAATTTTTCAACTTACCAAAAGCCAAAAGTCGCAAATAAATGAAAACTCTTAGATAAATAGGATCAGAAGTCCAAAACAATCCTAAGATAATGATCTACACTTTCCAGAAATATAAACGAAAATATTTTGCGCTCGTTTGATTAAAACGGGACCTTACTGAAGTTATGACATTTTGGCACTCTTTGTCATCGTGTATATTGTATATCACGTCGAGAATCAGGTGATCTGGGATGAAAACTTGGAGTTGAATGATTACTCTATCAAGCACTGCAGAAGTTTTTGGAATTTGCCAATTTTTTTTTTCGAACTTTTACTCAATTTTTCCTAAAGTCACATTGTGGGGTGATACCTACACTACAATTTCCGCTAGCTCTACATAATACATTGACTGACATACTTATAGGCTTAAGTGAGTGTTTCTAAGAAACTACTGTCACCGTTGTTTTTTTCCCATGTAAATTGTATCTATAGGTATCGTTTTGAAATTTGTACATGGTGTATCCAAAAAGTGAATTATCAATTTATTTGAAAAAATTAAATCTTGAATCTGGTTTGTTTTTTTTCCTTAATTTTTCCATAGTTACGAACACATTATCTCACAACTATCACAAATAAAATTTCTCAGCAGTTTGAAATACCGGGTGATCATTTGAAAACTATCCACCTGCAATAACTTCCGATCCCTAGCGAAAATGTCTTCGAGCAAAAGCTGGTCGATTCTATATCAAGGGGGACATCTAAAACATACATTGGCGAGTTTCTAGGTTCAGTCCCCTTGCCCCCACCCACCTCATTTTCAAAATTTCAAATGACACCACCTATTTTACGATACGTCAAGTTCAACAAAGTTGAATTTTATTTCTGAAAAAATATTTTCCAAATCTTTAACCTCACCCCCTCCCTTCTCTCCTGAATTCTCTGAGTGTCCAATTCAATATTCTCGAAGTCTCAATTCTCTCCAATGCAGTCAACGTTTTCCTGCACAGCATCAAAAGTGAAACTTTTCTATGGAAGAAGTGCCACCCAAACTCACCCCTTCGCTCCCCCCACCTCACTTTAAAAATCTAAAATGACAATACCTACTTTGTGATCCATCAAATTGAAGGAAATTCAATTCTTTCCCTGAATACAAATCTTTCGAAATTTTTAAGACCTCCATTTCCCTTCCAAAATACTCAAAATATCCATTTTAATGGAGGAGGGGTTGAAAGTTCCCAAAAGGTCGTTTTCAGGAAGAAAAATTCAATTTACTTCAATTTGATGTATCACAAAGTAGGTAGTGTATTGTTAATTTTAGAAGTTGAGGTGTAGGCCAGTCAAATAAGGATAGCTGGAGGGAAAAAACTGTTGGAGTTTTGGAAATTTGACAGTAATGTCAGGTAAGGTGTACTGTTAAACATACTAAAAGTCCCCAACTCTACCTATTGAGCTCGAGCCGCCATCTTGGAAAAATGGTCCTTCGATCCAGTCTTCTGTTTATATTCCGCTAATCATCAGAGATACCCAAGTAGCAATCCGACGTCGCGCCAACGTTGCGATTCGCGACCTGAGGTCGGCAGCCGACGTCCGCGCGACGTTGAGGCGACCGACATCTGCACCAATTTGGTCAATGAAATGCGGGTCGGTACGACGTCGGCATCCGCGACGTTCTGATTGCCGACCAAAACTCGACCAAATCCGACCATCTCACCCACGTGTAGCCAAAGTCGCCTGTCGCGTACCTAATCCGACTTATGCTAGTCGCATTAGGTGGACTTTATTCAACCTGTTTTGTACTAAAGAAATATAGCTCCAAATATACGACGGTAAAGTTTCCCTATTGCAACCATCAGTTCCCGTATAAGATATAACAGACAACAGAGCATCTGAACTTATATAATGAAATTTTGTGATTAGTTGATATGAAAACTTGATGCGAAGAAAATTTTACTGACGAACAAGTATGTTTCAAGTCGAAAACAATCATCGCCCACCAAAAATTTGGCTGTTCTCAAATTATTTTAATTTTATAATAAAACATTCCTTAATTAAAACACCGTTTTTCAAAAGAAAAGAAGACGAAAGAAGTATGTGTATATACTTAATTAATCAATAGCTACTATAATCTCGTTTCTCGAGTTCAAAAATGGTAAATTCAATAATTTCAAAGATTTTCATTCGCATATCTTCAACATGGCCTCTTCTTGTTGGTTTGGTATTGGGAGAAAAAATGGCCGCGTCGGCTGTTTCTACCTATACTGACTAAATCCGACTAAATTTCATATACGAGTATAAATTACTAGACCAATTCCGACCAATTTTGACTTCTGGTGTGATTTATTGTACCAATTCCGACTTGATCCGACCTGGCACCAAAACTGTACAAGAATGCAGCGCGCGCCGTCTAGCGTAGCGGTTAATAATGCCCATTGTTGCCGCGATGCCGCGGTATAATTAAATAAAATACCCAACGTTGCATATGCCAACGTTGGATATACCGACGTTGGCAAACTCACCTAGATATAACTGCAGACTAATTTGGTCGCATTAGGTACAAAAATATACACCAAATCCAACGTTGGATACGCCAACGTCCAGCCGACGTTGCATATCCCAACGTTGGGTATGCCGACGTCAGCCAACGTTGGCAAGCTTGCCCAAATATAACTGCAGACTGATTTGGTCGCATTAGGTATAAAAATACCCACTGTGTCCAACGTTGGGAGTCCCAACGTCCATCCGACGTTGGATGCGCCAACGTTGGATATACCGACGTCGTACCAACGTCGGTTTTAGTTGCATGGCGGACGTCGGGTTGCCGACGTAAAGGCAACGTTGTTCCAACGTCGCCTCGTGACTTTCAAATATTGGTCGCCATCCGACCAAAATTTGTACTAATTCCGACGTCGGAATTGGTAAAAATTTGGTCGGAAGTCGGGTAAATGTTACTTGGGTATTCAGTTCACTTTGATAAAAAATCGAGGCTATAAAAATGTCTACAAAAATTGTTTCATACCGATTTTTTTCTCGAATCTGTTGAAATTATTTAATTAAATTAACAAAAAAAAAATCAAAAAATTAGCGATTTTTGCCTATGGCTAGAGATATTGTCTTCAAAATTTGTGAAGATGTTGGCAGTCTACATCAAAGCTAAATGTGACAGTTGAGATGAAAAAAAAATTGCGAAAATATTTTTTTATTTTTTTTTAAATAAAGCAAAAATTTGGTTTTCGAGTTTCACATTTCCAACAGGGCGGAGTGGAAGTTTCAATCGAACATCAATCAGTTTCGATATTTACATATTGTAAGACAAGATTTCATAAGTATTGTGCCTTCACGAGCTTCTGGAATGCTCGATATGAATTAAACTGAAAGAACAATAACTAAGTCCAAAAAGTGTTGTCGATTGGTTCTGAAGGAAACATTTCGAAACAAAAGATATCAGTAAAGGATATACAGGAGGTGCAAAGGTTATTCAACTGTATATGAGCCCCATATTGATGTGCCTTATCCAAAATAGTAGAAAAGAATTAATCAAAATGTGAAAATCCACCCTGTATAACAAAAAGTAACGATACAAAATGGAAGTAGTAGATCATACCTGGTGTCAAAAATACAGCTTCTACATTGCTGAAAAAGAGAACAGAATTAGTCCTTAAACTTGACTTCACAAATTTCAGCCAGTCAAATAGGGAAAAGTAGAGAGAAGTAACGGTCGGAGTTTCAAAAATTTGACAGGAATGTTCGCTAAGGTATACTTATAAACATACTAGAAGTCCCCGCCTCTAGTTATTGCGCTTGAGCCGCCATCTTGGAAAAATGGTCCTTCGATCAAGTTTATTACCGTTTTTCCAGGATGGCGGCTCGAGCACAACAGGTAGAGGCGGGGACTTTTAGTATGATTATTAGTATACCTCAGCGAGCATCCCTGTCAATTTTCTGAAACTCCGACAGTTACTTCCCTCTACTTTTCCCCATTTGACTGGGTGAAATTTGTAAAGTCAAGTTTGAGGACTCAACTTCCAAGTAAATCAATCAATTTTGTTCTTTTTTCCAGAAATGTAAAGGCTGTATTTTTGGCACCAGGTATGATCTACTACTTCCATTTTGTATAGTTATTTTTTGTTATACAGGGTGGATTTTAACATTTTGATTGATTCTTTTGTACTATTTTGGACAAGGCACATCAATATGGGGCTTATATACAGTTGAATAACTTTTGGACCTCCTGTGTATCCTTTGCTGATGTCTTTTGTTTTGAAATGTTACCTTCAGAACCAATCGACAACACTTTTTGGACTTAGCTATTATTCTTTCAGTTCAATTCATATCGAGCATTCCAGAAGCTCGTGAAGGCACAATACTGATGAAATCTTGTCTTGCAATATGTAAATATCAAAACTGATTGATGTTCGATTGAAACCTTCACTCCGTCGTGTTGGAAATGTCAAACTCAAAAACCAAATTTTTGCTTAATTTAAAAAAAAAATTAGAAAATATTTTCGCAATTTTTTTTTTCTATCTCAACTGTCACGTTTAGCTTTAATGTAGACTGCCAACATCTTCACAAATTTTGAAGACAATATCTCTAGCCATAGGCAAAAAATCGCTTATTATTTTTTTGTTGTTGATTTAATTTTATTAATTTCAACAGATACGAGAAAAAAACGGTATGGAACAATTTTTGTAGACAATTTTATAGCTTTGATTTTTTATTAAACTTAATTGAATATCTCTGATGATTCGCGGAATATGAGCAGAAAACTGGATCGAAGGACCATTTTTCCAAGATGGCGGCTCGAGCTCAATAGGTAGAGTTGGGGACTTTTAGTATGTTCAACAGTACACCTTATCGGACATTACTGTCAAATTTCCAAGACTCCAACAGTTTTTTCCCTCAAACGGAAAAATTTGTTCTAATTTGACTGGCCTAGTGGGGGAGAGCAATGGGGTGAATTTTGGGTGGCACTTTTTCCACCAAAAATTATCTTCTTTGATGCAATTTAGGATGATGCTGACTAAACTGAAGACAATTGAGGGGATCAGAATAATGAATGAGACACTCAGAGAGTTTTTAGGAAGGGGGGGATAGGGTTAAAAAATTTATAAATATTTTTCTCAAAAAGAGAATTTAATCCTTTTTGATTTGACGTATCGCAAGGTAGGTGGTGTTATTTGAAATTTCAAAGTTAAGGTGAGTGGCGGCGAGAGGGCTACATATAGAAATTCACCAATGTATGTTTTAGATGTCCCCTTCGATATAAAAATTGACCTGTTTTTGCGCGAAGAAATATTGACTAGGAATCAAGAGTTATTGCAGGTGGATAGTTTTCAAATGATCACCCGGTATAATCGAATCCAACGAAATTCTCACTGCGATGTTGATAAGCTTGGTGAAATTCTCTCCGTAAAGCTGATGAGCTCAACTCTATCCTCACTATAAAATAATTGAATTTGAAGAAATATTCGCTACACAGCTGATGAGTTTGGCGATAGCGGGATCCATACTATGAAGTTTTGTAGTTTGAGTTGAACCACGAAGCCATGCGCATCGTGCAAACGTGACTATCAAGGTTTTTGACTGATTTTCGAAGTTTCGAAGAGTTATTTTCCAGAGAGTTTTGTGATCTGTGTAGGTACCTAACGCTCATTTACTGTGTAAAGCTTTAATACCTACCTATCATTCTAAAACATACGAGTTACGGTATAACGCAAGTAATTGTTTGAATTCGTGTCTGTTTACGCCGAAACCGTTTTTCTTCAGCTATAGTACTATGAAACTCAATGGAGACTCGAATGCCTGATCAGGGCACATCTGTTCATTTTGGCGGAGGCGCCGTCCAGAACCCGCCAGAATTATACGGCTAACGTGTGTGATTATTCGGGAATGGTCTAGAAACCGCATATGCCAGGCACTATGGAATTTGCTGGAAGTAGACAGAAAGCTCGGGAACGCTGTTCGGAGGCCATATATAAGGCATCAGCCGGCAGCTCGCGACAGTATTGAATTGGATAGCGAGCGATAACAAGCGAAGTACCTGCGATATAATTCCAAGCGTGGATAATTGTTGGTGTATTGATTGTAGTACGCAGAAATAAACAGTGTTTGTTTTAAAACAATCGTATCAATTATATTCGAACCCGTACGCGTTATATCGTAACAATATGTTTGGTATGTCAACAAGTAGTGCTTGCAGAATTTGCTTGTATTGGATCAATTTGATGTATATTCGACTAGGAAGCTTGAATATTTGGCCTCATAGGGATGTCTTACTGAAGCACACAAGTAAGGAATTTGAAGAGAAATATCAAAAAGTAATTGGTAGCATTGATTGCACAGAATTTTTTATTCAAAAACCATCATCTATGGTACGACAAAGTCAGTGCTATTCCAATTATAAAAGCTCTACAACTTTCAAGTCATTTATCATGACAGCTCCGAATGGGGCTATATTGTTTGCCTCAAATCTCTTTTCTGGATCCATATCTGATGAACAAATAATTCAGGAAAGTGGTTTTTTGAAATTTCTTGGAAAAAAAGATTGATGACGGTGAAGTTCACGAAGGCGACATTATCATAGCCGATAAGGGGTTCAATGAAGAATCACTGTTCAAAGATGTAAATCTTGAATTAAATATATCAGTCTATCGTATGAGTGGATTACAATTTAGTCCCGATGAGGTTCAAGTCACGAGAAAAATAGCTCATGAACGTATACATGTAGAAAGAACAATAGGAAGGTTGAAGAACTATAAAATTTCAAAACATGACTTGCCAGTATCCATCTTGGGATCTGTAGAACAAATATACTTCGTTTGTTGCATACTTACAAACGAGAGGTGAACCATCTTGGAAATCTGGTGTACACTTCCATGGGAATCATTTGGAAAATATTGGAAATCATTTGGAAATCATTGGAAATCATTGGAAATCATTTTGGAAATCATTTGAAAATCATTGGAAATCTTTGGAAATCAATGGAAATCTTTCAAAAAACCATTGGAAATCGGTGTACAAAAATTCCGTCAGTGGTTTACCCCTCGCTTACAAACTTCAGATATCCCATTCGCTCAGTAGAAGATGTTATTGAAGGAGGAGCAGGAAGAAAATGAAGCCGTTGAAGATGGAGAATGTATTGAAGCCTGTGACAGTTCTGAGGATGAATGATTATTGTACACAATGGTATTTTTATTATTTGGTATTTATTTGGTATTATTATGGTATTTTATATTTCAAAATGATAATGGGTATGGAGATGTTTTTTTATAAAAAAGATCTATAAAGATATATAAAATATACCACCAATATACCTACCAAGATTTCTCTGCAGTGGATTATGGAAGTGAATAATATCACTATCGATTTCATTACTTCTTATGTACATACCTACCAAAATATTTTGTATATAAATTTAGTCAAAATACATGTTATACACATCAGTCAATATTCTGCACATTTTTGTTGCAAGTGGCTCATCAAAATATATCCGTTCAATAAAAATGTCTGTAAAATATGTAAAATATAAATGAATACTTGATAAAATACTAAATATATACTATAAATACTATAAATAAATACTAAATAAATAATAAATATAAATATAAATACTTGTAAAATATATTGAAAGTCGCCCCAAAGTAGCTCAGAGATCATCATTTGACCTTGGATCTGATGATAATAAGAATGCCTGTGATTTAAAGCTAATTTATTGTTCTCATCTCTTCTCAAACAAAATGTAAAAAAAAAATTAAATAAATATTTTTGAGCATCATACCATGAGCTTTCGGTGGCCTGTCTCCTAGTTTCTTGCTCCAATTGAAAGGAATCACTGAAGGAGAATTTTTCAAAGCGGGTGCCTTACAATGATGAACTGTTGTTCATCAACGGCAGTTGAATAGGAAGTTGTGTATTGTTTTGTGAAAGTTTACTCGATTTATCGGTGCTGCTGATGGTCATGCCCAATATGAGTTTCGTGGCACATCTATCTCTAGAAATCATAACTTCGTGAAAAAAAAATTTAAAATCGATTGTAGGTATAGTTACCATTTTTCAAAGTTTCCACTTCATCGTTCATTTTGGGTTCAGTTAAGAAAATTGCCATGGGAATATTTCCGCACACTTCCATCAACCCTTGTCTTAATCCTTTCACGCTGTCATTGCCGATATTTTCCAAGAATTTATTCCTCATAGGATTGTAAAATGTCGATTTGACAGGATCCCTCTTCCTATTGATGTTTAGCGGCTTATAGAAAGTGGAATCACAAATTTTTTCTGGCGTGATCTTCTTGCCTCTTGGCTTATTCCAAGCAAGAGGTTTGGACGTACACGATTCCTCACTGGGGATTATCAATAGATCTTTTAGAATCAGATCCTGCAATTTATATGTTAAACCCACCAAATGATCACACGATTGTGAGTTTCTGGAAATAAATTTATTACTATATATGGACAGGCAAATTTGCCGTTCACTTTTGGGTCGCGTCAACTGTACATGGTTAAGGATGTCCTTAACAATATAAGAATCTACCTGTTTTTGCTAGTTGGAAATAATATATGTTAGGAATCGGGAGTTATCACAGGTGGATAATATTCAAGTGATCACCCGGTATACGTGAATAATAATACCCATACGACATATGCAGCTGTGATACACGTACGGTTATTATTTCTCTTAATTTCTGGGTAAGGTGAGGTGAGTATTTCAAGTAAAGTAAATGAAACCTCCATACTACAAAATCTGACAGCCAGCCATTAACTGGGTTTCCACCAAACTGCATGCAGGTAACAGCCTGTGTTTATGTTTACCATTCTACAAACTCATCCTTATGTTGACAAAGGCAAACGGATTGCCGCAATACAAAAACAACCGTGTGCAGCTTGAAAAATGCTCGTCCGCGGCCGAATCTGAGGTCTTTTTACTATTTGTTCGGTTCCATGAGTTTTCAGGGCTGATGTTCGCGCTGTGCCCTCATCCGGGCTATTGTGCAATTCTCCCTGTCAATATAAAGAAGCGGTCGTCTTATTTATTCTCCAGGAATTTTTTTCGAGTCTTTAGCTCATGATTTTTTACCACATTTTTCCGAGACATTTGATCAATTTCTTTGAACTGCTTCAAAGTCTGAGGTGCTATTCCTAAGACATTCTGTATAATGCATGTTTTACACTCCTCTGTGACCTGCTCTTCTCTATGCTTTCTTTGTCTATACCTTGACAAATATGCATTTGCAAGAATCCAGGGAAACAATTGATTAAGAGGGCTCTTACGAGTTGACCTTCCTGGCTCGTTCCCTTCTTACCACTTTTTTCTTCGCTGTCGTTCTGTGAGCATCGTCGTTGCACGTGCAAATCTGTGAAAATTTTCAGGATCGCACTGTGCTTAGTCAATCAACAATGCCAAAAAAGAAGTGGAACAAAGAACTGGTGAGTTATCATCTTATATTCTATCCATTATTCATATTCCCGCCAGAGGCTGTAAGTGTTATACAGGGTGTCATTGATATGAGCGAGCTCAATTACACCTACGCCGTTGATGATATCGGAATAGACCAAACGGCACTGCAAACGGCAGGTCGAGGTGCAGTTGGTAGAATTATTTTGCTCTATACAGGATGCCTCATTTTTGCAGAGCAGTTTTTAAACCAGTTTTTTTCGATGTCATTTGTGTGTATTTTCAAATTTGTCTTTTCTCAGGCATCACAAACTCGTTTAGTCTTTGCAATTCCCTCCAGCCATTCAGAAGTTATTGAAAAAATTAGTTATAGAAAAAAGTTACTCAAAAAATCGCAAGGCATATTTTAGGATATCGAGTCGAGACTTAGCTTGTGTCTGAATAATAGTGTAAAGTATCTTTTGGCGGTAAGATAACCCATTTCTGTTCAGGCATCACTTTGCTGTGACACATTTATTTTGGTAAATTTTGAAGGACCATTACTAATTTTTCTTTATAGCACTCTCTGTTCTTTATTCCTCATTCGTATCAAGCGTCTGGTTCCATAGATTTTCCACATTCTATGTTTTTTCCTTAATCCTTCTTCAAAAATTGATAGTTTGGAGGATAATTCGAATTTTCTAGAGAATGAGCCCGAATTCCATTGATTCAACTTAGCGTGGCAACCAAGGTGATGCCAGAAAAGAAATGGGCTATCTCACCGCCAAAACATACTTTAGGCTATTGCTTAGACATAGGCAAAGTCCCAACTTGAAATCCTAAAAACCAAGTGCCTTGCGTTTTTTAGTAAGTGGCTAAAAACGCATTATTTTTAGAAAAAAATATAACCGCTGAACGGTTGAAGCAAATTGCAAAAACTGAACAAACTTGTAATGCCTGAAAGAAGCGAATTCAAATATGTGAAGATATACAGGGTATGCCGTTTAAAAAAAAAACAGTTCCAGAACTGCACTGCAAAAATGGGACACCCTGTATGAAGCAAAATAATTCTACAAACTGCTCTTGACCTCCCGTTTGCAGTGCTGTTTGATCTATTTTGATATCATCAATGACATATTTGTAATTGAGCTCGCTCATATCAATGACTCACCCTGTATACAGAAATCATTCAGTTCCTGTTCCTATACGTAGTGTTCCAGACGCATGTGCAACTTTTGATTAGGCAACTTGTACTACATTCGAACAAACTGGAAAATTTGTGTATACCTAATACGTTGAAAAACGTTGCGTTTCTCATCAAATGAGTTGTTTTTAGTGTGAAATAGTTATTAAGAAGCTGAATGGTGAATGCTGGAGGGATACGAGAAGGTTCGGCAACCAATGTTACATACGAACATTCCAAACTGACAGTACGGTACTGACACACGTGCCACAAACGAATAAACCATGTAAAAATTGAAGCACAGTCTATCGTTCACCTTAAATCAACGGACACTTTTCTCTGATGTATGTACTCTGATGTGATGACTTCTCTCGACCAAATATTTGAGGTTAACACATGACACGTGGGACGTGGGTTCAAAACATAAACAGAGGGCAAACGGTCAACGAGCAGGCAACCAGTTTTACAATCCATCCTCGGATCAGAATTTCACCTCAGATTTTTCAACTTCAATATCGAAATATATGAAAAATCAAGCGATGATTTAGTTTCTTGCTCACTTTCCTAGCAAAATGTTATACTTTTACATGCTCCAGCACAAATTTTGACGCATTCCATGCATCCATTAGTTAATTGTAATGGTGAAATTGATCATTTGTTCGAAATTATGGCCTGATCAAATATACCGCCATTACCTATACCTGTCCACGCCGTCGCAGAAGAGCCCAATCTATATAGGCACAAGAACTATTGGAACCTCATCTCACGAGCGCCAAGAGTATTCAGTTTTATACAGGGTGATTCACCACCAAATGGACATAGCTTGAGGGTAGGTCCAGTTTCTCCAGGCGAACCAGGATCTGGTTTTGTCATTTTCTAACGCTGTTAGTTTCGAAGCTACAGGGTGATTGATATATTTCGTAAAAAAAATTGACAAGCCATAACTTCAGAACGATTCGATGGATTGGATTGAAATTTTGTGGGTTGATTTTCCCATTGATGTCTGACACATCTATCAGAGAAATTTCCAGGGCCGGCCTTAAAAAAAAACTTCGAAGCTCTTTAAAAAATGACACTCTGTTTACTATAATTCAAAATTCATTTTCATATTTAGAAGCTACACAAAACATGTTATTGTCATCGCAAAAAATTGCTTGACACCATGAGGCTGTCAAATTTTTTTTATAATCCTGAAGATTGTTGAGGTTAGGATTTTTTGTGGAAAAACATTCTCAAAATTTGCAAATGATCTATCATGGCCCAAAATTTCATCGTTCTGCCAAAAAAATGGAATGGTATTTTTTCTCGTTTTCTCACCCAGGCAACACACGTTAGTTTAATGAACGTTTATTCAACGTATAATCGGTAAATTTTTGGTTAAAGTCTGGTAAAGGTATATCGCATAAACGTTTATATCAAACGAATTTATAACTGAACGATTAAAAATCGTTTTACAAACGTATGCAAAAACCCATTTTTGTAAATGTAATTTATTATCTATTGAATTTAAACGAATAATATCATAGTTTATTCAACGGCTTTAACAAATCAAACGTGAACCATTCTTGTCCATGATTTGGATAGGTATATTTCACAAACTGCAAAAACGTTATTTTCAGGTGAAATAAAAATGTATATTCCACATTTAAAATAAATGCTCGAACTATTTTCTTGAAAAATAATTGATTTATATTCATATGGATTTTAAGCTGATGACATCCAGGTATAATACACATTTTGAATAAATGAAATGTGAACCATGTTATGGCTATTTATTGGTGGTTTTTATCCACATTTTACACGTATAGCATCATCGTTCAGATCAAGTGGAACAGAAACGTGTAATAAACCAGCCATCCGGGCCGGTTTAGCAAAGCAGCTCGCTCGGTTCAAAACGCGCGGATTAGTTTCGCGAGCCACCGAGCGGCCGCGGTAGTATCAGTATCACTGAACCGGCTCAATTGAGCCGTTTGGATCAGTGATCGCACCTTGCACCACGATTCGTAATTTTTCGAAATCGTTCAAATCGGCTCGCTCGAAACGCAAGCACGCCGGTTCATTCATGATCGTGGTGTCGTGTCGAACCGACTCCACATGCCCATGCCGGCTCCGGCTCGACAACTTACCAACTCAACTCGTTCAGCCGTTCAGCGTTCTTCGTATCCTTGTGTCAGCCGCCCGGCGCCCAGCTAGAAGGAATTTCCGGAACCGAAAGTTTTTGTAATTTCACAGCTCACTCCGCGTCTATCGGCTCATAATCCGATTCCGAATCTCATTTTATTGAACTTTCAATAGCGCATATGTTAGTGAGCCGTGAACCGGTTCAATCCAACGCCGCGAACCGGGTCATATGGTTTTTGAAGTGAGCCGGCTCCTCGGCCGGCTCACCGAACCGGATCACTCCTGAACCGCCCATCTCTATTCTTAAGGCAGAGAGGTCCTGAACACCTACTTCTAATCATTCGTGGATAACATCTGGTGTCTTGGTGGTATCCTCCACCTCCCCTATTCCGCCACTTTATCGTGGATATCGTTCAGGTGTCCTGAGAGTTGCATAAAGGTTGCATTTATACGATTATTGATGGTAGTTTACATAGATGATGAAAACGTATGAATTACACAAATAATTTTGGTATAAGTTGGCAACGATCTGACATTAAATAAAGGTTGAACTTATACGTTTATTGTTGGTAGATTACATAGATGATAAAAACGTATAAATTCCACTGAACAATTGGCCAATATATTGCTTAAGGTCGCGGACATTTTGACATTGATTATACCGAGGGGTAAACCGCTGACCGAAATGATGTACACTAATTCCCCTTTCTCCCACTAATGCCCAGTAATACCCTAGTAATACCCACTAATACCCCTGTAATACCCACTAATACCCGCTAATACCCAGTAATACCCCTGTAATACCCCAGTAATACCCAGTAATACCCAGTAATACCCCAGTAATACCCAGTAATACCCAGTAATACCCTCTAATACCTTATAATACCCACTGTAGTTACTACTCGCAAATATCCGATCTAAACTCTCTAAAATCCATCAGATCCAAATGCAGGGAAGGCCGGAATAGAGTAAAATGCTACAAAGCCTTGGAGAAGCACTCCTATCGTCCTATACGCGATATTAGTGGTGACGTCAGAGTCGCCATTTTTAAATGCCGGATCCAACGATGATCTGAGAACAGAGGAAATTCCAGAAATTATCTTTTGGTAGCATTACCTTGCTTAGTCAACTACATTGGGGTACGAAGTGACAAACTACAGAGCCTAGAGGTCATTTTGGAGCATATTTCAATTTTTTGTTATTTTTCTAAAAGATTTTATCAGCAAAAGAAGTAACTTGAAAGATGTAACTTCTGTCGTTTTTTGATAGTGATACTTTCGTTCGACAGATGACAGCCAAAAACTAATCCGGTCATTCGACAGCAAAACCATGTCTGCATACCAAATTTCAAGTCGATCGGATCAACGGTTGGGCAGCTATCGTGGAAGATTACAAACAGACACACAGACAGACAGACAGACATTATTCTGGAAATGGTCCCGATCGACGACTTGGGACCCAGAATAGATTTATCCGTCGAAATCTCAAAACTTTTTCTGTACGATCACCATACTTTCCCCTCGACTTTCCCTTCCATGTTGGTGGGGAGGCGGAAAAGTAAAAGTTCACTTGGTATCAATAATCAATGGTTTTTTTTTAGATAAAATCTGGAGCTCACTCGGGAGCTCATATGTACTTGGCAAATACATGAATCCTAAAACACGGACATGGCCAGTGATACGGTACCTACGGTAGGCAGGTATAATGTGGATTAGTCTCCCATAAAGCCCATGTGGCATTGCCCATACCAGTTTCATAACAGCGAGGCCTAGCACCGACGCCGGTGAATGCTTTCCTTCACTATATCGGAAATTTAGCCGAACTCCTGTGTGTTCCGACACAGGGTAGGGATTTTTAACGACCAACAACATCGCATGGGGTCGGCACCATAGTTCGTATTTCACGTGCTATTCGACACAAGGTGCGTCTTGCATTTAGCAAGCATTCCAACTAAATCAAAGAGCTTGTTTTGGGGACGGAAATCCGATCGCCCACAGTGGGACTCGAACCCACGACCCCTGGAGTGGTAGTCGAACGCGCTGACCACCACACCACGAGCTCCTCATTTCCGACAGTTATTCATGGGACAGCTTGTATGTTTTCTGAAAAGATTCCTCATTTTGCCCCTGTAGGTATTTGTAGGTAGGTATTACTACCCTGCATCATTGCCTGTACCTATAATAAGTGAATTAGGCCCAGTTTCTCACTTAGAGTATAACTTTGAACTTGGTTTGGTTGCCATAGATTTCATTGTTGCAACAAATATTTCCATAGTAACCAAACCGGTAAAGTTGAACTCGAAGTGAGCAACCCGGCGTTAGTCACCCCAGAAGTTTTAGGCTGGCTATTTTCTTCCAACCGTTCCAATTGTGACAATAAAACTTGATAGGGTAGGTACCGACACATAACACATACACACAACATGTAGGTCGTGCTAAAAAGACCTGCTTCAAGGACAAGTTTTCATTTTTCTGATTTCCGCTCTTTTTTCCGACATTTTCATGACTCGGTATGGAGATTCTGCTAACTTTGTTCACCTCTGACGCATGCGCACTTGACGTTTAATACCTACTAATACCCACTGATTCCTCTGTAATACCCACTAATTCCCCTAGTAATACCTACTAATTCCCATGTAATACCCAGTAATACCCCTGTAATACCCACTAATACCCCTGTAATACCCATAATTACCCCTGTAATACCCACTAATACCCTTGTAATACCCACTAATTCCCTTGTAATACCTACTAATACCTCAGAGGTGTACACCATAATACCCCCAGCGGTTTACCCCTCGGATTATACGTTACCATCTACCGTATATTTCTTCAGTTTCTGATGAAAAAAAACGTAAATAGAAACGTATAAACAAAAGTGTGTTGCCTGGGCAGCCTTTAAACTGTGTATTACACCTTGTTTATCTTTTGGCGGTTTCTTTTACAAGAGATTATCATGCTTCCCCGATGATTCAGGCCAGAACTTAGCCATTTCATGCTGCCGGGAGCTTATAAACACAAAACTAGGCTGAATTAGCCATGTTTTAGCTTCGAAACTGTGAAATTTACCTTGTTCATCATTGAACTGCTCTATTCACAAGTGATTCCATTTTTTGCCAATGATTAAGGACAAAACTGAGCTATTTCATGCTGCCCGAAGCTTGTAAACACAAAATAAATTCAACTAGCTTTGTTTCAGCCTTTAAACAGTGTAACACACCTTGTTTATTTTTGAGCGGTCTCATTGAGAAGTGATTTTCATGCTTCCCAGATGATTCAGGTCAGAACTAAGCCATTTCATGCCGCCGGGAGCTTGTAAACACAAAACCAGTCTCAGTTAGCCATGTTTCAGCTTTGAAACTGTGTAATGAGCATCGTTCATCATTGAACTGCTTTATTCACAAGTGATTTTATCTCTTTGCAAATGATTAAGGCCAAAACTGAGCTATTCATGTTGCCCGAAGCTTGTAAACACAAAATTAAACTCAACTAGCCTTGTTCCAGCCTTTAAACTGTGTATTACACCTCGTCCATCTTTGTACGGTTCGCTTTACCAGGGATTCTCATGCTTCCCAGATGATTCAGGCCAGAACTAAGCCATTTCATGCCTCCGGGAGCTTGTAAACACAAAACTAGGCTCAATTAGCCATGTTTCAGCTTTGAAACTGTTAAATTAACCACGTTCATCATTGAACTGCTTTGTTCACAAGTGATTTCCACTCTTCGCAAATCATTAAGGACAAAACTGATCTATTTCATGCTTCCCGAAGCTTGTAAACACAAAATTGAATGTAACTAGCCTTGTTTCAGCCTTTAAACTGTGTATTACACCTCGTTCATCTTTGTACGGCTTCTTTTACAAGTGATTCTCAAGCTTCCCAGATGATTCAGGCCAGAACTAAGCCATTTCATGCTGCCGGGAGCATGTAAACACAAAACTAGGTTCAATTAGCCATGTTTCAGCTTTGAAACTGTTAAATCACCTTCGTTCATAATTGAACTGCTTTATTCACAAGTGATTTTCACTCCTCGCAAATGATTAAGGCCAAAACTGAGCTATTTCACGCTGCCCGAAGCTTGTAAACACAAAATTTAACTCAACCAGCCTTGTTTCAGCCTTTAAACTGTGTATTACACCTCGTCCATCTTGAAACGGTTTCTTTTACAAGTGATTCTCATGCTTCCCTGATGATTCAGGCCAGAACTAAGCCATTTTATGCTGCAGAGAGCTTGTAAACACAAAACTAGGCTTAATTAGCCATGTTTCAGCTTTGAAACTGTTAAATTAACCTCGTTCATGATTGAACTGCTTTAATCACAAGTGATTTTCACTCCTCGCAAATGATTAAGGCCAAAACTGAGCTATTTCATGCTTCCCGAAGCTTGTAAACACAAAATTTAACTCAACCAGCCTTGTTTCAGCCTTCAAACTGTGTATTACACCTCGTCCATCTTTGTACGGTTCATTTTACCAGTGATTCTCATGCTTCCCAGATGATTCAGGCCAGAGCTAAGCCATTTCATGCTGCAGAGAGCTTGTAAACACAAAACTAGTCTACATTAGCCATGTTTCAGCTTTGAAACTGTGTAATGATCATCGTTCATCATTGAACTGCTTTATTCACAAGTGATTTTCTCTCTTTGCAAATGATTAAGGCCAAAACTGAGCTATTCATGCTGCCCGAAGCTTGTAAACACAAAATTAAACTCAATTAGCCTTGTTTCAGCCTTTAAACTGTGTATCACACCTCGTCCATCTTGAAACGGTTTCTTTTACAAGTGATTCTCATGCTTCCCTGATGATTCAGGCCAGAACTAAGCCATTTTATGCTGCAGAGAGCTTGTAAACACAAAACTAGGCTAAATTAGCCATGTTTCAGCTTTGAAACTGTTAAATTAACCTCGTTCATAATTGAACTGCTTTAATCACAAGTGATTTTCACTCCTCGCAAATGATTAAGGCCAAAACTGAGCTATTTCATGCTGCCCGAAGCTTGTAAACACAAAATTTAACTCAACCAGCCTTGTTTCAGCCTTCAAACTGCGTATTACACCTCGTCCATCTTGGAACGGTTTTTTTTACAAGTGATTCTCATGCTTCTCAGATGATTCAGGCCAGAACTAAGCCATTTTATGCTGCAGAGAGCTTGTAAACACAAAACTAGGCTCAATTAGCCATGTTTCAGCTTTGAAACTGTTAAATCAACCTCGTTCATAATTGAACTGCTTTATTCACAAGTGATTTTCACTCCTCGCAAATGATTAAGGCCAAAACTGAGCTATTTCATGCTGCCCGAAGCTTGTAAACACTAAATTTAACTCAACCAGCCTTGTTTCAGCCTTCAAACTGTGTATTACACCTCGTCCATCTTGATACGGATTCTCTTACAAGTGATTCTCATGCTTCCCAGATGATTCAGGACAGAACTAAGCCATTTCATGCAGCAGAGAGCTTGTAAACACAAAACTAGGCTCAATTAGCCATGTTTCAGCTTTGAAACTGTGTAATGACCATCTTTCATCATTGAACTGCTTTATTCACGAGTGATTCTCTCTCTTTGCAAATGATTAAGGCCAAAACTGAGCTATTCATGTTGCCCGAAGCTTGTAAACACAAAATTAAACTCAACTAGCCTTGTTCCAGCCTTTAAACTGTGTATTACACCTCGTCCATCTTTGTACGGTTCGCTTTACCAGGGATTCTCATGCTTCCCAGATGATTCAGGCCAGAACTAAGCCATTTCATGCCTCCGGGAGCTTGTAAACACAAAACTAGGCTCAATTAGCCATGTTTCAGCTTTGAAACTGTTAAATTAACCACGTTCATCATTGAACTGCTTTGTTCACAAGTGATTTCCACTCTTCGCAAATCATTAAGGACAAAACTGAGCTATTTCATGCTTCCCGAAGCTTGTAAACACAAAATTGAATGTAACTAGCCTTGTTTCAGCCTTTAAACTGTGTATTACACCTCGTTCATCTTTGTACGGCTTCTTTTACAAGTGATTCTCAAGCTTCCCAGATGATTCAGGCCAGAACTAAGCCATTTCATGCTGCCGGGAGCATGTAAACACAAAACTAGGTTCAATTAGCCATGTTTCAGCTTTGAAACTGTTAAATTAACTTCGTTCATAATTGAACTGCTTTATTCACAAGTGATTTTCACTCCTCGCAAATGATTAAGGCCAAAACTGAGCTATTTCACGCTGCCCGAAGCTTGTAAACACAAAATTTAACTCAACCAGCCTTGTTTCAGCCTTTAAACTGTGTATTACACCTCGTCCATCTTGAAACGGTTTCTTTTACAAGTGATTCTCATGCTTCCCTGATGATTCAGGCCAGAACTAAGCCATTTTATGCTGCAGAGAGCTTGTAAACACAAAACTAGGCTTAATTAGCCATGTTTCAGCTTTGAAACTGTTAAATTAACCTCGTTCATGATTGAACTGCTTTAATCACAAGTGATTTTCACTCCTCGCAAATGATTAAGGCCAAAACTGAGCTATTTCATGCTTCCCGAAGCTTGTAAACACAAAATTTAACTCAACCAGCCTTGTTTCAGCCTTCAAACTGTGTATTACACCTCGTCCATCTTTGTACGGTTCATTTTACCAGTGATTCTCATGCTTCCCAGATGATTCAGGCCAGAGCTAAGCCATTTCATGCTGCAGAGAGCTTGTAAACACAAAACTAGTCTACATTAGCCATGTTTCAGCTTTGAAACTGTGTAATGATCATCGTTCATCATTGAACTGCTTTATTCACAAGTGATTTTCTCTCTTTGCAAATGATTAAGGCCAAAACTGAGCTATTCATGCTGCCCGAAGCTTGTAAACACAAAATTTAACTCAACCAGCCTTGTTTCAGCCTTCAAACTGTGTATTACACCTCGTCCATCTTGGAACGGTTTTTTTTACAAGTGATTCTCATGCTTCTCAGATGATTCAGGCCAGAACTAAGCCATTTTATGCTGCAGAGAGCTTGTAAACACAAAACTAGGCTTAATTAGCCATGTTTCAGCTTTGAAACTGTTAAATTAACCTCGTTCATGATTGAACTGCTTTAATCACAAGTGATTTTCACTCCTCGCAAATGATTAAGGCCAAAACTGAGCTATTTCATGCTTCCCGAAGCTTGTAAACACAAAATTTAACTCAACCAGCCTTGTTTCAGCCTTCAAACTGTGTATTACACCTCGTCCATCTTTGTACGGTTCATTTTACCAGTGATTCTCATGCTTCCCAGATGATTCAGGCCAGAGCTAAGCCATTTCATGCTGCAGAGAGCTTGTAAACACAAAACTAGTCTACATTAGCCATGTTTCAGCTTTGAAACTGTGTAATGATCATCGTTCATCATTGAACTGCTTTATTCACAAGTGATTTTCTCTCTTTGCAAATGATTAAGGCCAAAACTGAGCTATTCATGCTGCCCGAAGCTTGTAAACACAAAATTTAACTCAACCAGCCTTGTTTCAGCCTTCAAACTGTGTATTACACCTCGTCCATCTTGGAACGGTTTTTTTTACAAGTGATTCTCATGCTTCTCAGATGATTCAGGCCAGAACTAAGCCATTTTATGCTGCAGAGAGCTTGTAAACACAAAACTAGGCTCAATTAGCCATGTTTCAGCTTTGAAACTGTTAAATTAACCTCGTTCATAATTGAACTGCTTTATTCACAAGTGATTTTCACTCCTCGCAAATGATTAAGGCCAAAACTGAGCTATTTCATGCTGCCCGAAGCTTGTAAACACTAAATTTAACTCAACCAGCCTTGTTTCAGCCTTCAAACTGTGTATTACACCTCGTCCATCTTGATACGGATTCTCTTACAAGTGATTCTCATGCTTCCCAGATGATTCAGGACAGAACTAAGCCATTTCATGCAGCAGAGAGCTTGTAAACACAAAACTAGGCTCAATTAGCCATGTTTCAGCTTTGAAACTGTGTAATGACCATCTTTCATCATTGAACTGCTTTATTCACGAGTGATTCTCTCTCTTTGGAAATGATTAAGGCCGAAACTGAGCTATTCATTCTGCCCGAAGCTTGTAAACACAGAATTAAACTCAACTAGCCTTGTTCCAGCCTTTAAACTGTGTATTACACCTCGTCCATCTTTGTACTGTTCGTTTTACAAGTGTTTCTCATGCTTCCCAGATGATTCAGGCCAGAGCTAAGCCATTTCATGCTGCAGAGAGCTTGTAACACGGAACTAGGCTTAATTAGCCATGTTTCAGCTTTGAAACTGTGTAATGATCATCGTTCATCATTGAACTGCTTTATTCACAAGTGATTTTCTCTCTTTGCAAATGATTAAGGCCAAAACTGAGCTATTCATGCTGCCCGAAGCATGTAAACACAAAATTAAACTCAATTAGCCTTGTTCCAGCCTTTAAACTGTGTATTACACCTCGTCCATCTTTGTACGGTTCGTTTTACCAGTGATTCTCATGCTTCCCAGATGATTCAGGCCGGAGCTAAGCCATTTCATGCTGCAGAGAGCTTGTAAACACAAAACTAGTCTACATTAGCCATGTTTCAGCTTTGAAACTGTGTAATGACCATCTTTCATCATTGAACTGCTTTATTCACGAGTGATTCTCTCTCTTTGCAAATGATTAAGGCCAAAACTGAGCTATTCACTCTGCCCGAAGCTTGTAAACACAGAATTAAACTCAACTAGCCTTGTTCCAGCCTTTAAACTGTGTATTACACTTCGTCCATCTTTGTACGGTTCGTTTTACCAGTGATTCTCATGCTTCCCAGATGATTCAGGCCGGAGCTAAGCCATTTCATGCTGCAGAGAGCTTGTAAACACAAAACTAGTCTACATTAGCCATGTTTCAGCTTTGAAACTGTGTAATGATCATCGTTCATCATTGAACTGCTTTATTCACAAGTGATTTTCTCTCTTTGCAAATGATTAAGGCCAAAACTGAGCTATTCATGCTGCCTGAAGCTTGTAAACACAAAAATTAAACTCAATTAGCCTTGTTTCAGCCTTTAAACTGTGTATTACACCTCGTCCATCTTTGTACGGTTCGTTTTACCAGTGATTCTCATGCTTTCCAGATGATTCAGGCTAGAGCTAAGCCATTTTATGCCGCCGGGAGCTTGTAGAAACAAAACAAGTCTCAATTAGCCATGTTTCAGCTTTGAAACTGTGTAATGATCATCGTTCATCATTGGACTGCTTTATTCACAAGTGATTTTCTCTCTTTGCAAATTATTAAGGCCAAAACTGAGCTATTCATGCTGCCCGAAGCTTGTAAACACAAAATTAAACTCAATTAGCCTTGTTTCAGCCTTTAAACTGTGTATTACACCTCGTCCATCTTCGTACGGTTCGTTTTACCAGTGATTCTCATGCTTCCCAGATGATTGAGGCCGGAGGTAAGCCATTTCATGCTGCAGAGAGCTTGTGAACACAAAACTAGGCTAAATTAGCCATGTTTCAGCTTTGAAACTGTTAAATTAACCTCGTTCATAATTGAACTGCTTTAATCACAAGTGATTTTCACTGCTCGCAAATGATTAAGGCCAAAACTGAGCTATTTCATGCTTCCCGAAGCTTGTAAACACAAAATTTAACTCAACCAGCCTTGTTTCAGCCTTCAAACTGTGTATTACACCTCGTCCATCTTGATACGGATTCTCTTACAAATGATTCTCATGCTTCCCAGATGATTCAGGACAGAACTAAGCCATTTCATGCAGCAGAGAGCTTGTAAACACAAAACTAGGCTCAATTAGCCATGTTTCAGCTTTGAAACTGTGTAATGACCATCTTTCATCATTGAACTGCTTTATTCACGAGTGATTCTCTCTCTTTGGAAATGATTAAGGCCGAAACTGAGCTATTCATTCTGCCCGAAGCTTGTAAACACAGAATTAAACTCAACTAGCCTTGTTCCAGCCTTTAAACTGTGTATTACACCTCGTCCATCTTTGTACGGTTCGTTTTACAAGTGTTTCTCATGCTTCCCAGATGATTCAGACCAGAGCTAAGCCATTTCATGCTGCAGAGAGCTTGTAACACGGAAATAGGCTTAATTAGCCATGTTTCAGCTTTGAAACTGTGTAATGACCATCTTTCATCATTTAACTGCTTTATTCACGAGTGATTCTCCCTCTTTGCAAATGATTAAGGCCAAAACTGAGCTATTCATGCTGCCCGAAGCTTGTAAACACAAAATTTAACTCAACCAGCCTTGTTTCAGCCTTCAAACTGCGTATTACACCTCGTCCATCTTGGAACGGTTTTTTTTACAAGTGATTCTCATGCTTCTCAGATGATTCAGGCCAGAACTAAGCCATTTTATGCTGCAGAGAGCTTGTAAACACAAAACTAGGCTCAATTAGCCATGTTTCAGCTTTGAAACTGTTAAATCAACCTCGTTCATAATTGAACTGCTTTATTCACAAGTGATTTTCACTCCTCGCAAATGATAGAGGCCAAAACTGAGCTATTTCATGCTGCCCGAAGCTTGTAAACACTAAATTTAACTCAACCAGCCTTGTTTCAGCCTTCAAACTGTGTATTACACCTCGTCCATCTTGATACGGATTCTCTTACAAGTGATTCTCATGCTTCCCAGATGATTCAGGACAGAACTAAGCCATTTCATGCAGCAGAGAGCTTGTAAACACAAAACTAGGCTCAATTAGCCATGTTTCAGCTTTGAAACTGTGTAATGACCATCTTTCATCATTGAACTGCTTTATTCACGAGTGATTCTCTCTCTTTGCAAATGATTAAGGCCAAAACTGAGCTATTCATGTTGCCCGAAGCTTGTAAACACAAAATTAAACTCAACTAGCCTTGTTCCAGCCTTTAAACTGTGTATTACACCTCGTCCATCTTTGTACGGTTCGCTTTACCAGGGATTCTCATGCTTCCCAGATGATTCAGGCCAGAACTAAGCCATTTCATGCCTCCGGGAGCTTGTAAACACAAAACTAGGCTCAATTAGCCATGTTTCAGCTTTGAAACTGTTAAATTAACCACGTTCATCATTGAACTGCTTTGTTCACAAGTGATTTCCACTCTTCGCAAATCATTAAGGACAAAACTGAGCTATTTCATGCTTCCCGAAGCTTGTAAACACAAAATTGAATGTAACTAGCCTTGTTTCAGCCTTTAAACTGTGTATTACACCTCGTTCATCTTTGTACGGCTTCTTTTACAAGTGATTCTCAAGCTTCCCAGATGATTCAGGCCAGAACTAAGCCATTTCATGCTGCCGGGAGCATGTAAACACAAAACTAGGTTCAATTAGCCATGTTTCAGCTTTGAAACTGTTAAATTAACTTCGTTCATAATTGAACTGCTTTATTCACAAGTGATTTTCACTCCTCGCAAATGATTAAGGCCAAAACTGAGCTATTTCACGCTGCCCGAAGCTTGTAAACACAAAATTTAACTCAACCAGCCTTGTTTCAGCCTTTAAACTGTGTATTACACCTCGTCCATCTTGAAACGGTTTCTTTTACAAGTGATTCTCATGCTTCCCTGATGATTCAGGCCAGAACTAAGCCATTTTATGCTGCAGAGAGCTTGTAAACACAAAACTAGGCTTAATTAGCCATGTTTCAGCTTTGAAACTGTTAAATTAACCTCGTTCATGATTGAACTGCTTTAATCACAAGTGATTTTCACTCCTCGCAAATGATTAAGGCCAAAACTGAGCTATTTCATGCTTCCCGAAGCTTGTAAACACAAAATTTAACTCAACCAGCCTTGTTTCAGCCTTCAAACTGTGTATTACACCTCGTCCATCTTTGTACGGTTCATTTTACCAGTGATTCTCATGCTTCCCAGATGATTCAGGCCAGAGCTAAGCCATTTCATGCTGCAGAGAGCTTGTAAACACAAAACTAGTCTACATTAGCCATGTTTCAGCTTTCAAACTGTGTAATGATCATCGTTCATCATTGAACTGCTTTATTCACAAGTGATTTTCTCTCTTTGCAAATGATTAAGGCCAAAACTGAGCTATTCATGCTGCCCGAAGCTTGTAAACACAAAATTTAACTCAACCAGCCTTGTTTCAGCCTTCAAACTGTGTATTACACCTCGTCCATCTTGGAACGGTTTTTTTTACAAGTGATTCTCATGCTTCTCAGATGATTCAGGCCAGAACTAAGCCATTTTATGCTGCAGAGAGCTTGTAAACACAAAACTAGGCTTAATTAGCCATGTTTCAGCTTTGAAACTGTTAAATTAACCTCGTTCATGATTGAACTGCTTTAATCACAAGTGATTTTCACTCCTCGCAAATGATTAAGGCCAAAACTGAGCTATTTCATGCTTCCCGAAGCTTGTAAACACAAAATTTAACTCAACCAGCCTTGTTTCAGCCTTCAAACTGTGTATTACACCTCGTCCATCTTTGTACGGTTCATTTTACCAGTGATTCTCATGCTTCCCAGATGATTCAGGCCAGAGCTAAGCCATTTCATGCTGCAGAGAGCTTGTAAACACAAAACTAGTCTACATTAGCCATGTTTCAGCTTTGAAACTGTGTAATGATCATCGTTCATCATTGAACTGCTTTATTCACAAGTGATTTTCTCTCTTTGCAAATGATTAAGGCCAAAACTGAGCTATTCATGCTGCCCGAAGCTTGTAAACACAAAATTTAACTCAACCAGCCTTGTTTCAGCCTTCAAACTGTGTATTACACCTCGTCCATCTTGGAACGGTTTTTTTTACAAGTGATTCTCATGCTTCTCAGATGATTCAGGCCAGAACTAAGCCATTTTATGCTGCAGAGAGCTTGTAAACACAAAACTAGGCTCAATTAGCCATGTTTCAGCTTTGAAACTGTTAAATTAACCTCGTTCATAATTGAACTGCTTTATTCACAAGTGATTTTCACTCCTCGCAAATGATTAAGGCCAAAACTGAGCTATTTCATGCTGCCCGAAGCTTGTAAACACTAAATTTAACTCAACCAGCCTTGTTTCAGCCTTCAAACTGTGTATTACACCTCGTCCATCTTGATACGGATTCTCTTACAAGTGATTCTCATGCTTCCCAGATGATTCAGGACAGAACTAAGCCATTTCATGCAGCAGAGAGCTTGTAAACACAAAACTAGGCTCAATTAGCCATGTTTCAGCTTTGAAACTGTGTAATGACCATCTTTCATCATTGAACTGCTTTATTCACGAGTGATTCTCTCTCTTTGGAAATGATTAAGGCCGAAACTGAGCTATTCATTCTGCCCGAAGCTTGTAAACACAGAATTAAACTCAACTAGCCTTGTTCCAGCCTTTAAACTGTGTATTACACCTCGTCCATCTTTGTACTGTTCGTTTTACAAGTGTTTCTCATGCTTCCCAGATGATTCAGGCCAGAGCTAAGCCATTTCATGCTGCAGAGAGCTTGTAACACGGAACTAGGCTTAATTAGCCATGTTTCAGCTTTGAAACTGTGTAATGATCATCGTTCATCATTGAACTGCTTTATTCACAAGTGATTTTCTCTCTTTGCAAATGATTAAGGCCAAAACTGAGCTATTCATGCTGCCCGAAGCATGTAAACACAAAATTAAACTCAATTAGCCTTGTTCCAGCCTTTAAACTGTGTATTACACCTCGTCCATCTTTGTACGGTTCGTTTTACCAGTGATTCTCATGCTTCCCAGATGATTCAGGCCGGAGCTAAGCCATTTCATGCTGCAGAGAGCTTGTAAACACAAAACTAGTCTACATTAGCCATGTTTCAGCTTTGAAACTGTGTAATGACCATCTTTCATCATTGAACTGCTTTATTCACGAGTGATTCTCTCTCTTTGCAAATGATTAAGGCCAAAACTGAGCTATTCACTCTGCCCGAAGCTTGTAAACACAGAATTAAACTCAACTAGCCTTGTTCCAGCCTTTAAACTGTGTATTACACTTCGTCCATCTTTGTACGGTTCGTTTTACCAGTGATTCTCATGCTTCCCAGATGATTCAGGCCGGAGCTAAGCCATTTCATGCTGCAGAGAGCTTGTAAACACAAAACTAGTCTACATTAGCCATGTTTCAGCTTTGAAACTGTGTAATGATCATCGTTCATCATTGAACTGCTTTATTCACAAGTGATTTTCTCTCTTTGCAAATGATTAAGGCCAAAACTGAGCTATTCATGCTGCCTGAAGCTTGTAAACACAAAAATTAAACTCAATTAGCCTTGTTTCAGCCTTTAAACTGTGTATTACACCTCGTCCATCTTTGTACGGTTCGTTTTACCAGTGATTCTCATGCTTTCCAGATGATTCAGGCTAGAGCTAAGCCATTTTATGCCGCCGGGAGCTTGTAGAAACAAAACAAGTCTCAATTAGCCATGTTTCAGCTTTGAAACTGTGTAATGATCATCGTTCATCATTGGACTGCTTTATTCACAAGTGATTTTCTCTCTTTGCAAATTATTAAGGCCAAAACTGAGCTATTCATGCTGCCCGAAGCTTGTAAACACAAAATTAAACTCAATTAGCCTTGTTTCAGCCTTTAAACTGTGTATTACACCTCGTCCATCTTCGTACGGTTCGTTTTACCAGTGATTCTCATGCTTCCCAGATGATTCAGGCCGGAGGTAAGCCATTTCATGCTGCAGAGAGCTTGTAAACACAAAACTAGGCTAAATTAGCCATGTTTCAGCTTTGAAACTGTTAAATTAACCTCGTTCATAATTGAACTGCTTTAATCACAAGTGATTTTCACTGCTCGCAAATGATTAAGGCCAAAACTGAGCTATTTCATGCTTCCCGAAGCTTGTAAACACAAAATTTAACTCAACCAGCCTTGTTTCAGCCTTCAAACTGTGTATTACACCTCGTCCATCTTGATACGGATTCTCTTACAAATGATTCTCATGCTTCCCAGATGATTCAGGACAGAACTAAGCCATTTCATGCAGCAGAGAGCTTGTAAACACAAAACTAGGCTCAATTAGCCATGTTTCAGCTTTGAAACTGTGTAATGACCATCTTTCATCATTGAACTGCTTTATTCACGAGTGATTCTCTCTCTTTGGAAATGATTAAGGCCGAAACTGAGCTATTCATTCTGCCCGAAGCTTGTAAACACAGAATTAAACTCAACTAGCCTTGTTCCAGCCTTTAAACTGTGTATTACACCTCGTCCATCTTTGTACGGTTCGTTTTACAAGTGTTTCTCATGCTTCCCAGATGATTCAGACCAGAGCTAAGCCATTTCATGCTGCAGAGAGCTTGTAACACGGAAATAGGCTTAATTAGCCATGTTTCAGCTTTGAAACTGTGTAATGACCATCTTTCATCATTTAACTGCTTTATTCACGAGTGATTCTCCCTCTTTGCAAATGATTAAGGCCAAAACTGAGCTATTCATGCTGCCCGAAGCTTGTAAACACAAAATTTAACTCAACCAGCCTTGTTTCAGCCTTCAAACTGCGTATTACACCTCGTCCATCTTGGAACGGTTTTTTTTACAAGTGATTCTCATGCTTCTCAGATGATTCAGGCCAGAACTAAGCCATTTTATGCTGCAGAGAGCTTGTAAACACAAAACTAGGCTCAATTAGCCATGTTTCAGCTTTGAAACTGTTAAATCAACCTCGTTCATAATTGAACTGCTTTATTCACAAGTGATTTTCACTCCTCGCAAATGATAGAGGCCAAAACTGAGCTATTTCATGCTGCCCGAAGCTTGTAAACACTAAATTTAACTCAACCAGCCTTGTTTCAGCCTTCAAACTGTGTATTACACCTCGTCCATCTTGATACGGATTCTCTTACAAGTGATTCTCATGCTTCCCAGATGATTCAGGACAGAACTAAGCCATTTCATGCAGCAGAGAGCTTGTAAACACAAAACTAGGCTCAATTAGCCATGTTTCAGCTTTGAAACTGTGTAATGACCATCTTTCATCATTGAACTGCTTTATTCACGAGTGATTCTCTCTCTTTGCAAATGATTAAGGCCAAAACTGAGCTATTCATGTTGCCCGAAGCTTGTAAACACAAAATTAAACTCAACTAGCCTTGTTCCAGCCTTTAAACTGTGTATTACACCTCGTCCATCTTTGTACGGTTCGCTTTACCAGGGATTCTCATGCTTCCCAGATG